>JAJPUD010000437.1:491939-507870 GCA_023553655.1 Myrmecobius fasciatus
GTGTGTGTGTGCGCGTGTGTGTGCGCGCAGCTACTTTGTACTGGGAAGAGCCCCCAGCCCATGTGCTCTGCATGGATGTTGGTGCTACTCTGTGTAGCTTGATTTCCTCCAAGCAGGCAAGATGTCCAGCACACCACATGACCCCTTCTATTCTTCTCCTTTCGGCCCATTTTATAGGCGGCACACACCGTACATGGTGCAGCCCGAGTACCGGATCTATGAGATGAACAAGAGGCTGCAGTCTCGCACCGAGGTAAGTGCCCCGGGGGCCCCCCTGCGGGGGGAGGGGGGGCGCGATCCGGCCCCAGCGTCCCGTGCCCCTGCCCAGCCCCGGGGAGTCGGGTCCCAGCGTCCCGTGCCAACCCCCCCTTCCCCCGGCTGCCTCCCCCACCCCGCCCCCGGCAATGCCCGACTTTCCGCGGCCGATCCCTCCTGCCAACTCTTGGATGCCGAAATCTGCCAAGAGAGCCCTGAGCGCCCGAGCCTGGCTCCTTCCCCGGGAGCAAACGCTGCCCCTTTCTGCTTCTTTGCTTCGGAAAGTGGCTTGTTGGAAAGTGCGTCCTGCTGACCTGTTCGGGAGAATCGGGCCAGGGATCTGCTGGGCAGCTGCGGGACTTGCTAAATCGCTGAAGGGGGGGGGGGCTGTCGGGAAACTCCAGCCGCTTTCCCCGGCTTGGTTTTGTCCAAGTCGGCCCCCCTCCCAGAGGTAAAGGTAACCCCGGGAGAGCCCCGGGAGCAGACTTTGCAAAAAGCTGCCCCTGCGGCGTCCACATGTCCAGCACAAAATGAGCCCCAATTTCTCTGCTCTTTTGGGAAAGCCGTCGCCTTTGGGAGGGGAAAGTGAGCAGTTCCTGACTTTATCGCCCAGCTGACAGAGGGGCTCCCAGAGTGGGCTGCTGTGAGGGGCTTGCTGGAAACTGTTCCTAATTTGTGCCCACTTGGGATCTGTCCCCTTAAACATTAGCAAGCTCCGGAGAAGCACTTAAGGGAACAGGAATGAATGCTAGAAATACTTGGGGGGACTTGGAAAGGAAAACTTAAAGCTGGCCTCCTGCAATTTCAATATTGCATGAAACCTGACTTTGTGGAGTGAAAGCCTGCCTGCCTGCCTGCTAAATTCGCCTGCCTTTGGGTCCGTGTGCCCAGCTTGCTGCCAGGGCACATGCTTGGGAGGGAAATGTTGCCCACAGGAGTTTGGTGGGGATGCACTGGCAAGCACTTGGAGTAGAAATCTCAGGGAATTACTAACCCTCTGCAAATGTCCAGGGCAGTTGTGTGCAGCTAGAGTCAATGATGTGGGAGAGATTTCAGAGGAACTTGATGGTTGAATCGCAACTTTCCAAAGGAACCACTCTGGGTTTTTCTAAAATAAAACACATGCATGAATTGTCAGTTAAGCCATGGAGAATTCATGACGTTGAATGTATATGATACAGCTAACAAGATGTGACCTGCTTTCTGATTGGCCGAGTGCTGGCGAAGAACTGATTAAAAAAAAAAAAATGGGTGTTCTCACTGATATTTGCCTTCCATGTTATTGCTCCATGAATGTTATATGCATTCATAGCATGATTCAAATCCAAGAAGTCAGTGAATCTATAGAAATGGCAACTGTGTTGTGCATACAGGTCACTAACTGCTGCCTGGAACTTAGGTTTGTTTGTACATATGTCTGTGGAAGGCTGGGGGGAAGTTTGCTCCATGCCCGATCTCACAACTGGATGTTAGAATCTTAAATTTCTGCCTAAACTATTGGAGACTATAGTGCTTTTAAGAATTAGAAAGAAAAAGAATATTTTCTGAATATATTGGTGAAGATACTTGATTTTTTTTCTGGGGGGGGAAGAGATAGAGACGTGGACATATAATTAGTATTAGAGTAGAGATTGTTAGTTGTTGAAATGCAATCTGTGACTAGCAATAAGATTTCAAAAGCACGTACATTCACAATTCAGAAAGTTTTAGAGAAGTTGTGCAAAGAAATTCCTCCTCTTCCCTCCTTTTCCTATTTTGGGAACCAAGGCGGATTTCCCTCTGATATTTTGTATTCACTAGTTGTCTTTCAAACACTACATGGCCAGTTCTGAACTGCTAAACTAGGTATACTTCCTTGCACTAGCCCTCATACATTTCAACAGGATACAATGAAGATGCTGAGTTTGGGTTATATCAAGGGAGGATTTTTGAAAAGATCTCCCTTCATATCTTGTTTCTTTAAAAACAGAACATTTTCTTTGGGAGTAGTCAAACTTTGGAACTCCTAACTTTTATTATTATTATTATTATTATTCATTTGGTTTAAAGTTTTGTATTTCCTTTAAAGCCTATAGCACTTTTTTTTGTTGAGGAAAAAATGTTTAAAGTCCCTTTTAACTTTGTCATAGAATAATTTCTTTGACAGTGCCCTAAAGTTCAGGAGTTTTTGTTGGTTTTTATCTCTAGTAGGGGCTAGATCTGGCATATTTAATGAAAATAATACATCAAATCAAATCTTTCAAACTTGAAGACTCTTTTTGCCCCTCATTAGAAATGTGAGGAAATTATCTAAATCAATCCACATGATATCTTATTTTGGGTTATCATGTATAATATAAAAGTAAAATCAAATCAGTATCCCTGGGATATTCTCTTCAGTGATTTTGGCAAATAATGTACTTGGAAAGTAAGAAAATGTCACATCAGGAAGTCTTATGTGGTCACTGGTTTAAAGAATCAGTGTGATGATCATATGGTCTTAGCACCCATTTCTAATTTAAGGTTTATCAAATGTTTTCCCCGTCACAATAATCACATATGCAGGACAAATATGATTATACTCATTTTGCATCTAGGGAAACTGAGGCAGGAGAGGCTAAGTTGCTTGCCTGTTGTCACAGACTAAAGTAATGGATCAGCCTTCCAAAATAATTATCTTTGCCTTACAAAATAGATTTGGAACACAGGCGATGAAGGCAAAGTGCATAGCCGATGAATTCATTTGTTTTAGCAAGTCCTTTGGATAATGAGATCAATACTCTTCCCTACCTTTTGTGGCCCCACTCCCATCTCCTGTCCCCGTCTACCTTCCTGAAATAGATTGATATATACCTTACTTTTCTACATCCACACCAAGTTATTTAGGTAATTGTCTCTACTGTGGACTCCGGCCCCATGAACCTGGGCTTGATCCAAAAGGTTGTAGTTTGTTTATTTTGCACTCTTGTCAGTGAAAAGTTTCTGCCCAGAGAATCGAGGGAGTTAAATGTTGTAGGGTTTTTTTTTTTTATTTTTATTTTTTAAGGGAAAAAAAGTGAGCATTTTATTGTAGGAGGCTGAAAAGTGACAAATCAGGAAACTTATATACATTGAGAAAACCACACCCTCTGTCTAAAGCTGACATCCAGGAAATCTTGTGAATGCAGTAAAAAGGGGGTTGGTACATTCCTTCCTATTAAACAAAACTAAACTCAACCAGAAACACTTAGCAAAGCCGGATTACTTTCTTGAGCCGTTTGACATACGCCAAGAAGGCTAGACTATGGCTTTAGACTTTTTGGGAAGGCGGTGTGGGGCATCGGGAAGTGCATTGGGTGGGACATCAGGAGATTTTGTGTGGATTTCTAGATCTGCCATTACTAATTAGGTGTATGGCTTTGGGCATTCATTTCACTTTCTCTGGATCTCAGTTTACTCATCTGGGCAATGAATGAGTTGAAATAAATGATTTCTTAACTGCCTTTTAGTTCTAAGATGACTTTGAAAGCTTTGTATTTTTTTCTAGTATCCTACAGTTCTGCTGATAATCCTTACACTAGCCATCAGAGTAGTCTCGAAATCCCGGGGAACAGTGGAGGAAAGACCAAACAAAATAAAACTCTGGGGAGAAATATATTAATTTAGCAAATATCATTTGTTACAATATAACATACAACATATTTTGTTAGGTGCTGAGAGAAAACTGTGCTAATAATAACAACCGAAGTTGGATGGTAGCTCGTGGATAATTTTTTTTTTTTTTAATGGGTATATGTCTCTTGGTTGGAAGGAATAGAATTGAGAGAGCAGTGTGAGCAATCTCCCTTCTCCTCTCCAGTTTTCTCCCACTCCCTCCCCCAGTCCCTACTATCAAATTTATTTTAGTAGATCAGGTAACTTTTAAAATTAGATAGTTTACATAAATGCATTTCAGAGTCTCACTTCTTTCATTTTAAAGGACTATAAATATATATTTAGAGTATGTTTTGCTGTTAGCAAAATATACTTCGTTGGCTTTGAAGAGAATGGCGTTTGTGTGTTTATCTAAATCAGATGAGAACTTCATAGAAATGTATTTAATATTCAGATCCTTCTTGAGTTTTCTCTTACAATTGTGTGTTTGAACAAGCCTGTACTGAAAGGAGGACAGAAAAGTGATCTTTTTCATTGTAATACTTCGGTTGATCTTTACATTTCCAAAGTATCCATGTGACATCCAGATCATATTTTTGAAGTACCTTAATGTGCAAGTTTGTTATGGCCATATGGTAAACCATATGATCATAACATGCAAAGGTCCTGGAATTAGGAAGAAGAGAGGGGAAAAAATAGTTGAGTGCTCCAAAATTTCTGTTCCATGGAAAAATGTTGGTAGGGAAAATTATAATTCTTTGATTACATGACTTGGCTTGCATTTTAACATTAAATAAATGGTTACATAGGCATATATCTATACGTACACATACACACACATATATATATACATATATATATATATATATACTTGAAACAAAAAAAGGAAAAAAATAAAATGACCATTTCAAATGATTGAGGTTTTAAAAAAAAATGGATTGTCAGTGGCTCAAAGTTGACCAAGTTACTGATATTCAAAAAGTTGCCATTTATCAAAGATAACTTGGTACTGTTGGTTCCAATTATTTCTTTTGCTCATTCAGGTGATTGGGTAGTTTCTGTTTCCAAAGAGGATGGCTTTCTTTCCCTTTATTGATCAAGAGCCTCTTTTAAAAAATGAAAGTTTTTTGGTTTTGTTTTGTTTCAAATTCAAATAGGGCCAAAATTAACAGATCCCATATTATATATATATGTATATATATACACACACATATATATGTATATATACATATATGTATATATATTTCTCTTTTATTGACTCTTTGTGGCAGCAACATCTTTCATATTATTCTTTTCCTCCCTGTTCCCCACCCTCCAGGATTAAGTGAAAATTATGATTACTGCTCAGAAAAGCACATATTAATGGCATTCTGGACTGATAAAGTTTTATTTCCATGGAATTTCACGTGAATGTTGGTAGCGAACCAAATATTTTTGGTGACGCCAAGATTTCATGTCTATTGTTTAGTCGTTTTGTCCCCCAGCTTGTCATCAAAATTTCCTGTGGGGGGAAAACCAGCAGCACACCAACATTTTTACTCCTGCAGCTCTATGCTTCGGTCTCAAGAATTCATGTCGTAATCTGCTCTTTATTGTTGGAGCAGCTTGTTATCACTCTTTTGGTGTCGTTAAAATGAGTTTAGATGTTTGGTTTTGGAGGGGGGAAAAGAAAAAAAATGTTTGGAGATGACTTGTTTTTAAGAATTGAGGGAAAATAATGTTGCTCTTTCCATGAGGTGGCCTAAGGATTTGCAATTTAATAAGAATTTGGGGAAGAAGGGGAGGAGATCCAACCTATTTTGACAATGGTTAGCAGGAACCCAAAGGGCATTTTGCAAGGAGGGAGTTTCCAAACTCTCTTTTATATCAACATGGCCTTAGAGAAGAAATTGAAGGCTGGCTGGACTGATTTTATTTTCCCTGAAGTTTTTTTTCCCCTATTTTCTTCTGTAGGAGCTGTTTTTAATTAAAAATTGCTATAAACTAACAATTCTTCGGAGGCCAGGAGGGGGGAAATCAGTCAATTTGCTTTCAAGGCAGATTCTTATCAGCTTAGAATCAATGAAAGCTTAATTTTTGGGAAGTAAATGTATTATGATAGAAAAAATCAAACTATATAGTTGGCAAATGTTTAGCTTTCTGTTTGGGTTTAAGAGAGAAATCAATTTAGAGTGTATGGAGAACAGGCTGTAAATCTCCTTTTATTACAATTGTCCTCACCAGTTTGGTTTTCTTGAAGAATATACAGAATGCCATTTTTTGAGCAAATAAAGCAACTTTGTGAAATATTGCAAGCTTAGGATTTCTTGAATGTGTTTATTTGGTTGTAGGTGGTACATCTCTAGCTATATCTGGTTTGAAAAAATAAAATCTTTTGGATTACTTAAAAGCCTTCATTTGGTGTAGCCATTACCCAGACTAAGTTGAGTCAGATACACATAGCTCTCGTTCAGAAATAGTGTCTACCATCTTGACCTTCAAAATTCTTAGTGATTGGAGCAAAAGCAATTTATGGTCACCAAAAACTCCCCACAAGGTATTATATATTAGGGTGATGAGCTTCTGGTAAGAAATCTAGCACTGATTTTTCAAGATGTGAAAATGTCTATAATAAATGTGTATATAATAAAATGCATGTACATGTAATATATATCTATCCCTATGAAATATGTATCATAAGTAGCTCAAAATATTGTGATAGAAATGGAGGCGATAATTCTAATTTTTGCTACAGCATTTGACCAGCCATCAAATATATTTGTCCAAGCCAAGTAAGTCCAAGGACTCCTAAGGAGTCTAGCAAGTCAGATGTCATCCCAGAGCTTTTCTCTTTGCTTCTGCAAATGCAGAGTAAAGCTATCTGTCTCCCAAATGCCTCGAGTCACAGAATAATAAAGAGAGTATGGATGGCACTACCTTGAGCCATACCTACTATTAAAGAAATAAAGGAAAGTCTAATGGTCAACTCAGTACTTGATCTTAGGCAGCCAAGGTGCCCAATAGTCTGGGGTTTCTTCACTGGGTTTGATGATGAAAATATAATTCATATTTATTTCAATATAATTGATTTCATTTGTAATCTTGTGTATTAATTATGCATTTTAAAACGTCTCTCAGAGAAGGGGTTCATAAGCTTCTCCAGCTTCTGCCAGAAGGGTTCAGAAAGCTCAGTCTAGTTCAAAGTTCTCATTTTACTGATGGGGAAACTGAAACCTAGAGCTTGACTGACTTGCCTAAGGCTGGGATGTAAAGCAAGGTTCTCTGACTCCCAAACTAGCCCTCTTTGTACTTTATGTCTTTATCAAAGCACATTATCAGTTGTCATTTCTCCATCATGACCTGAAGTTGTATCATGGGCATGCTCCTTTCCGTGGCTCAGTGACCTTATCTCTGGAGTCAGAGAATCTCTTTAGAGATGGCAAACATGGCACCTACAGTGTTCCATAGTCCAGCAAACCCTATTCCAATGGCACTAAAATATTTCACCAAGTATTAAGTGGAAACCTGGGTAAAATTACTAGATTGCTTTCTAAGTCCTTAGCCAGCCTGTGGGAATCCTTTTCTAAGATTTAGTGGTTCCATTTCTAACTGAATTTGTCGCCCCTGTGATGAACTCTCAGGTCTCTCCAATCTCTGGTGAGTGTTCTATGGTTCTGAGGTGTGCATGTGTGTGGGGGCACATGTGTGTGCTTTTGAGGGGGGTGGATTGTTGCATTGTGTGCATACTCCCTGCAGCTTGATTTTCATAAATGGCTGATCCTCTCAGAGAAAATGGATCAATGGCTCTTTTCAGGAGGAGGGGAACTTGAGCTGGAAGCAAATTTAAGCTAGAAGGTTTTTTAAAGCTTTTGCTGTTGTAAAAATGGGTGTTTCCATTCGGAGAGCTAGTAGGACTCAATCGGGTCAGGAAGTTGACAGATTTGGATTGAATTGATTTTGATTAGGAATTTTCAAAGAACTAAATGGACTTTTTTCCCATCTTGGAAATCTTCCAGATTCCTTACTGGGGGCTAGTTCCCTTAAGTAGATCCTCTCCTCCTGCTGTTCACCTGTTCTTAGAGATAGGTGACTGATGCTCTGTGTTAAAGGCAGTGAGAGTCAATAAAACATTCAGCAAACAATAAACATTTATTGAGTACTTCCTGTTTGTAAAGCACTTTGTTGAATGTCGTGGAGTCAAAGATAAGAGGAAAAACAATCTGTATTATTTATCTTAGCCACTATTTATCTAGTACCAAAATCTGGTCCTTAGGGGGCTCTAAGATGTGATTTGCTCCTATTTTAAGGACTATCATTTGAGGAAGGAGATAAGTTCCTTTTTTTTTCCTGAGGCAATTGGGGTTAAGTGACTTGCCCAGGACCACATTGTCAGGAAGTGCTAAGTGTCTGAGACCAGATTTGAACTCAGGTCCTCCTGACTTCAGGGCTGGTGTTCTATTTATTGCACAACCTAGCTGCCCCAGAGATAAGTGTTTTTGTTGTTGTTGTTGTTGTTGTTGTTGCTCTGAGCAGAGGTGGGGAAAAGGCAGACAACCCAACTAACAAGCACTCAGTAAGTCTTTACTGTGTGTTAGGAACTTAATCTTTCCTAACTATTGAAGAGAAGGGCAAAAACAATGTCTGCCTTTAAGGAGTCCACTTTTTAATGGGGGACACAACATGTAAACAACTATGTATGTGTGTGTATATATATGTATATATATACACACATATATATATATATGTGTGTGTATATATATACATATACACAAACAAATATAAAAAGCAGAGGGAAAGAAATCTCAGATGAAAAGATATTAATGATGGCGGGGCGAGCAGGGCAGGGCTGCCTGAAGAAGGTGGGATTGTGAGATTTGAGATGAGTTTTGGGAAGCCAGGAACACTGAGAAGCAAAGGGGAGGAGGAGGTACATGCTGGGCATGGGGGTAGTTGTTGCAAAGTGAAATGGGAGATGCTTTGTGTGTGTAAGTGATAGTGGCCATTGTAACTAGAGGTAAAGTGTTTAGAAATGTATAGAGAGTAAGAAGACTGAAGATTTAGGAAGGATTTGAAATGCCAGAGGACTCTCACAAGAGGGAGTCATTGGTTTTATTGGGCAGGATATAGGTGACATGGCTGGACTGGTTAGAAAAATTCATTTGGTAGCTGCGGGAGGATAGATTGGAGTGGGGATAGAATGGAGGCAGGAAGCTTAATTAGAAGGCGATTGCAGTGGATTAGAAAAAAGAAGGTGAGGGCTTGGAATACTTGATGACTGTATGAATGGAAGGTTACATTTAGGAGAGAAGTCATGAAGGTAGAAATGAAAAGATTTAGCAATGGGTTCCATATGCAATATGAAGGAGAGAAAAAAGTCAAGTTTGCAAGCCTTGAGCTCTGGGACAAAGGTGCCTTCGACAGAAACGGGAAAGTTGGGAAGAGGAGAGCTGTTGGAAACACCTAGGGGACCATCCATGTTGAGCTGTCCAAAAGGATGTGAGACTGGAGCTTAGAAGAGAGACTAGGGTTGAATATGTGAATCTGGAAATCATCTGCATAGAAATGATAATTGAACCCATGAGAGCGCTGACATTACCATGTAAGAGAATAGACATCAAGGGGAGAGAACGGCTCTGGATAGAACTTTAGGGAACCCCAACAATTATTAGACATGATGTGAAGGACTAGGGGAGTGAGAACTAGCAGTAGACAAGTAGCAAGAAAATCAAGAGAAAGCAGAACTAAAAAGTTAATTGATGTTTTCAGTGGGACAGTGATGGATAAGTGTGAAGGAAAAATTTCCTAAGAAATGGGGCTGCGTCTTGGGGTGCTTTGCATAGTGGGAAGTACATGAGCAGAAGTGAGATGACTACCTGGCAAAGATGTTGTCCAAAAATTTCCTACCTGAGGTGAACCAGATGTCCACCAGCACCCTATCCAGCTCCCCATTCGGGTACTTGCCCAGGTGCTTATAAACATGTCCTTGCCATTCTGGGTTATATAGAAGAGAATTTGTGGTCACCATTTAACTAGTGTTTGTAAAAATTCTGAAAAGCTCAGGCAAAGGCACACATGCATATATTTAATAGTTCATATTAGTTATTGTACACATACACATACACAAACCTACTTTGTTGAAGGCAATATTGATGTGAGATTTTTTGCCTCTCTGACAAAATAGAATATAGACTTTCTTAACATGTAACTGAGGTAGCCCAGATAGTCCAGTGGATAGGGCACAGAGACTGGAGTCAGGAATACCTCACACTTACTAGCTGTGTGAACCTGGGCAAGTTATCCAACCCTGCTTACCTCAGTTTCCTCATTTGTAAAATGAACTGAAGATGGCAAACCACTTCAGTATCTTTGCCAAGAACACCCCAACTGGCATCCCAAAGAGTCAGTTGTGACTTAAGCCTACTGTACAACAACATCTAGTTAAAAGTATCACATGTATCCATTGTCTTCCATCTCCTGTCAACATTTTTTTTTACTTCCAGAATGCTACTTGACATTTACATTTATATGTCTAGAGCTGTTATCTCTTAGGAAATACAGGAAATAGGGGAAAAGTTGAGCATACTTACTTGCTCTTAACTACCCCAAAATTCTTTTGGGGGGGTTGTCTTATTTTTATACATGTACACATATGCATGTATATATTCATATATACTTATATATTCCATATAATTATATATGTATAATTCCTTAATATAATATATAATTCCACATTATATATGAAAATATTTACATGTATATATGTGTGTATGTGTGTGTGTGTGTATAACACAACTTTTCCTTGCCACCCAAATAGCCTCCCTTGAAAACTGAGTTAGTCGAGTAAAACAAACAGACATATTAACCATTCATGATAGCGTATGCGCCATTCTGCCCCTGTGGTCTCCCACCTCTCTGTCGTAAGACGGGAGAGACGTTTGGTCATTAGCCAGAACAGTCGCTACATGTTGGCTCCCCATTTTTTATACTCCAAGTACAAAATCTTCATTGTCGATTTCCTGACAGATTGCTTCTTCTAGGTCCTGCCAGAGACATGTTCCTTGCATCTCAACAGTTAAAAAATAATTGCTTCAGCATTATCACTCAGCCTATTGTGAAAGAGTGACTCTTCTGCAGAGTGGGATCCCATGGACATTTATGATTCCGTAAATTCGAGTCACACCCTAAGTTGCGTAGCAAAAGCTGGGCGTCTGGATATTCCAAGATGCAATGCTGGATGGGTGTTATATTATGTTGGAGGGAGAAAAAGACACACAAAGAAAGCCAAAAGGAAATCCTAAAGCTGCCTGGGCTTTCTCTGGGTTAACGCTCCAGGCTGCCAGGGGGCGAAGCACGGGCCCCCTCCAGAAGGGTTCTGGAGAAGAATATTCTCTGGGAGCCCAGATCAGAAGCAGCCGGGCTGGCCCTGCCGGCCCGTTCCCCCTAAAGAGCATACAGCATGGCCCAGACTCCTAGAGAGAGCTGGGTCAGCCCCGGGAGGGGACCTGAAGCCCCAACCTCCGTCCCGCCGGCTGGAGCGCGGGGCACCTTGCGGCTTCCTTCTTAAGGCATCCAAGAGGCAGTGCCAGGTGGAGGGCCTACCTTGCCAGCTCGGCTGCGGAGCCCTTGGCAGGGGAACGCGGTTCCCCTGGAGGTAAACTCCCTGCCTCCCTTGGTCTCGTCTCCTTCTGAAGACAGCAGAAAGTCCCACCATGGTGATTTTGATCTCCATTCTCCTGGGGTCCTTGCTTCCAGGGTTCAGCTGCTCCAGGTGCCCGTTCCTCCCTGGGCCCCGTTGCGTTGAATAAGACACCTCTGATATTTACAGTATTTCAATGATTATTCCTCCTTTGCTGTAGCTGCTCTGTGTAGGCAAACAATCACATTATTTTCTGTCTTGGGGTGGGAGGGAGGGCTGTTAACTATGGCTTTTCTGTGGGGCTCAGTTCTTGAGACATCTGAGGTTTTTTATCTTATTGCTGAAAATCCTTGTTGGCTCCTTGCCCCCAAAGCAATACACAAGAATGGCCCTGGGCCAATGAAGCTTTCTTTCTTTCTTTTTTATTTTTTTATTTTTTTTTATTTTTTTTTTTATCAGACCTGTGATTTCATTGATAAGAGGAATACTTCCTTAGGAAACTCTTTTTATCAATGTAGCCCAGCCCTTGCTCTTCTACAAATAAGTTTAAAGAGTTGCCTAAGACAGTGAAAGTTTAAGTGAATTTTCACCTCCTGGGGTCATTTAGCTAATTTGTATCAGAGGCAGAAGTCAATCAATCCATCAGTAAACATTCATTAAGTGCCTATTGTGTGCTGAGCATAGGGATAAGTGTGGGGATTTTTTTTTAAAGGACAAAGCCAGTACCTGGTTTTAGGCCCCAGTTTTCCTGACTTTGTCTAGCCATTAGGGTTATGTGTCTATCTGATGTCATGTGTAAGAAACACAATGGCCTTGCTCAGTTTTAGAGATGATTGAAACAGAATAAATCCTGAGCCGGTGAAATTTTAACCATTAAACACAATATCTTGACAACTGTGTTTTAATATAATTGCTTGCCTTGCTATGGACATAAAAACATTTTCTGAAGAGTTTGGCTTCAAGGGATCCACAATTGCACAAAAAAGTTAAGAACTCTTTATTTAAAATAGGATTTCCTGGAGCTGGCTGAAAGTTCTCATTTGAAATTAAAATTGCCCATAAAGTCATTATTACCTACTGATGGGGATGCTCAGAATCTTGGGATGGTTTTGATGTGGAAGAAGCAGTCGCCTATTATATTAGCACTAGAATGCAGAAACTCAGTGAGGGAGTCAAACTATCCATCAGTGACCATTACAACATGGAGGTCTGCCACAGCTGGCTTAAACATCTGTATCTGGGCAGTAGGGACCTATTACTGCTGAAAGAATAAACCCAGCTGTTGCCTTAAATGTCCCTCTCCTTTCAAAACAATATTGTTGTGTTTACAAATGAAAGCCCTAGTCCACGTTGTGCTCCTTGGAATTTCCAAGATGCTGCAGGGTGATCCTTTGCATCCAGGGAGCTGAATGGATCCTCTACATCCTTGAACTAGATTAGAGACAAGAAGGAGGGAGGGAGAGGGCCAGGACTCGGGAGTAGTGGACACTGAGTCCAAAGGGCCCTCCTCAATGGGGAACTCCAAATCGCTTGGCTCTAGGACAAGAATTCTGCCTCCTTTTAGGAAGTATTTCCCCCTGATTTTCCACTGGAAAATGTGAGCTTTCCCCCTTTCTTTGTTGCCTTCACTCCTAGTTTTGAAAGAAATGAAGGCATTTTGAGTTGTTAGCATTGTAGCCATGCACAGAGCTTATAAATCTTTTGGTGCTTTATGCAGGGAAGGTGGGGTCTAAATTAAATTTTAAAGTTAATGTGGTTTGGGTCATAGAAAGTTTTTGATGCAGCTTGAAGGTCTTGTGAAAAGTGCAATAATTCAAAAAGCCTTGTACTTTAATCAAAGGAGCTAATGGATGTGTATTATATATGTAAGGCATTATATATGGCATTGGTTCGTATGCCTCCAGGATAAAATATCAATTCTTCAGCCTGGCATTGGAGTGCTTCCCTTTTGTGGCTTCAACCTTTCTCTGTGTTCTATTGTACTCTTCAAATACCTCCTGTTTCCCACCTAACAGTTCCTACTGTTTTCCAACCTTGCCATTCTATCTCCATCTCCATGACTTCATTCATACCCACTCTCTGCCAGGACTTGAAGGTAGCTCCAACTTACCTCCACCTCTTAGAATCCTCAGCATGAAGGGTCAGTCCTTTGAAGGATCATTGTACCTTCTCCACCTTAGCCCAGTATCTGGCACATAGTAATAATGTTGATTAATAATATAGTATTAATTTTGTTATTAATAATAATATTGAATAATTGATTCGTGGCCTTCTGAGTGCCTCCCAGAAACCTTTATTCCTGCCCTCTCCATATTTGCAATTATTTGCAATTACCCTAGGTGTTACTTATCCATATCCATGTTGTATTCTTTCAATTAAACATTGCCGTGGTTGTAAAATTCATCTGGCTGTAGTCAACCTAGTCTGCCTTTCTCCAAATTATCTGGGCTCTTCCTCTGAGAACAGCTAAAAATCTTTAAGAATTTGAGGTCATTTCATGTCACATCGAATCATCAGGATATACCATATTGATCCAAATATAACTTCTCATGCTAAAATGATATCTCTTTGAAAGAGGGAAAATGTATATGTGTATGTATATATAAATTTATATATACTTATATATGTAAATGGGTGTGAATTACATTCATATATTCACATATTTAAATATATGCATATATCTACAGTATATGTAGATAAAAAGAGAGAAGAAGAGAGAGAAAATTGAGGGAAAGAGAGAATATTGAGAGAATGGATGGGAGAATTGAGTACAGTAAGTGCAACTGCATTTTATACAAGCAAAATTTCAAGAAACCATGCAGCCTTTCCTTGGGCCAGGGCAGTATCTATGGGGGAAAAAAATCAATATTTTTTTTTTAGAAAATCAATAATACAGGGTTCGCCAAGCCGAATACCAATAAGTAGAGCTCTAAGTTTGATACAAGCTTGGAGAAGCCATTGATGATTGGTGTTGGGGGGCAGTCAGGGAGCTTTTCCCCCAAAAGCAGAAAAATTGATCTAGATCTTGAACGAAGGATAAACCTTTGGGAGATTGAGAGAAGAGCAATGGGGTAAACAAAAATGAAAATGCATGAATTGAGGAACGATTTGGGGGGGATGTCAGCCCCTCAGCTCTTCTGTTTTCATGACCCTTTTTATAACCAAAGATACTTCCTCCAGTGATCCCTTGTCTTTCTGTAAATTCCAGGTTTGTTATAAATAAATCACTGGATTTGTATCCATAGGAATATATATATATATACACATATATGTATATACATATATATATTATTTAAAAATGTACACACACATATAGATGTGCATACTGTATTCCTAAGATATATTCATAGTGCTCAGTTAAGTCTTTTCTACATGCTACTTAAAACAGCTTTTCTCTTTAATAAAAAAATACATGTTTACAGTGACATTATTTTTAGCCTTGGATCTCTGAAAACAAAGGACAGATTTAAGTGGCACTTTTAAAACCAGCCAGACTGCATTAAGCTAGTTAGGCAGTGATTCTGCAGCTCTGGTCTCTTGACTGCCCCAGCCAGAGATGAAGGCCGCCTTCCACTTGTTCACTGATGTGGCTGATGTTGCCTTGGTCCCGGGCTACCTGAACCCTTGCCCACCCTAGATGAGCACGTGGCTTACAATCCGAGTCCGATCCAGCTTTCTCACTCTTTCCTCCTTAGTATCTCTGACACTGACCTAACGTTTTAGGGGAGAATTTAGGGCAGAGTGCACGTGGATTTGGGGGAGAAGCCCCTGGCTTCTCTGTAGACTAGACGGCATCATTCATTTATTCATTTGACATTTATTAAGTGCCTACTGAGTGCAGAACAACTGGCAGGGGTGCCGGGAGAGATTCAGAATTAAAGGAAGACAGTGCTGTTCACTGCCTTTAGGAAGCTTGTAATCTGGGGCCAGGAAGAGGGGGGGAGGGAAGGGAGAATAAGACCTAACATGGCTAGCTGTAATTCAAAATATGACATGGAAGAGCATCACCAGGAGAACAGAACCACATTCAAAGAGGGAAGGCTTTAAGCAAAGGAGGGAAGAGCAGATCAGGAAAAGCTTCCCAAGCTCTATGCCCTGGGATGGCTTAGAAGGGTCTCTTGGGATATTAATATTGGTGTATAGTTTAGTTCAACCAGCATTTACTGAGCCTGGGCTGGCCATTATGCCAGAAGAGGCAATGGGTCTATGTGGACAAAAATGTGATTATCTGTGTGTTCAAGGAGCTTACATTCTACTGGGGGGGGGGATATCATATGTCCACATTATGTGCATATGTAAAACAAACAAAAAAACCCAAAGCAGTTCAAGGGGAGAACTAACAGCTTAGGGGAACAGAAATGGCCTTAGTTAGGAGATGGCACCTAAGCCAAACCTAGTGATTCCAAGCATTAGATGAGAGATGGGAGAGTATTTGAATTTGGGGGGGGG
>JAJPUD010000437.1:508270-539789 GCA_023553655.1 Myrmecobius fasciatus
GGGAGGGAAAGGGGAAGCGGGAAGGAGGGAGAGGGAGGGTGGGGGTATAGAGAGAGAGACAGGGAGGGGGAGGGAAAGGAGGAAAAGGGGGAAGAGGAAGGAGGAGGGAGGGAAGGAGAGGGGGAGGGAGGATGTATAGAGAGGGGGGGGAAAGAGGGGGAAAGAAAGGCACAGAGAAACATGGGGAAAAAGAAAGGGGGCACTGATAGAGAGAGACACAGAAAGAGGGAAGGGGGAGGGAAAGGGGGAAGGGAAGGAAGAAGAGGGAGGGAGAGGGGAAGGGGAAGGGAAAGGGAGGGAGAGGGAGAAGAAAGCAGGGATAGTTTGTGCAAAAACAGAGGCAGGAGCTAGATCGCCCTGTGCACAAATAGCAAGCCAGCCACTTTGCCTGTTGGGGAGCCGTGAGAAATCAGGTGGAAAGCTCCAGGGGAGCCGGACTCCCAAGCCTTGCTCCCTTTTCTGGGTGTTGTCAAGGAAGCGCTTTCCATCCTCTTGGGCTGGAATCTCCTTTCCCTGGACAACATCTGGAAAACTCGGGGGAGGCTCCATGCTCTCTGGGGCCCTCCCAGCTGGGCACTCTGCCGTTGGAGTCATCGTCCACCCCCCTCTGCCACCCTGACCCTCAGCGCCAAGACGCCCGTCGGGCTTTCCTTGGCTTGCCCTGGGGAAGGGGTGACAGGCAGGGCCCAGAAGGCCAGAGGGTAAGAGCCACAGGACCCAGGCTACATCACAGTCGTGGAAGGGCCAGGCAGCTAGCCAGTCTTCTGGGTCCTTCTTGAACAAGGGCCTGCTACATTTCTCCCTCCTGTTATTCTCTTCTAGTGTCGGGTGAGGGGAAATCCTGTTGAATCACAGAGGCCTTGTTGTTGCAGAAAGGAACCCGAGGGTTGCATTTGTTGTGGAAACATCAATTTGCCATTTTCTCTAAAAACATGAAGTATTAAGCTTCTTCCTTCCTATCTGCCCTTCCACGGAAGGGCCCCACATACACAGGGTGTGAGAACAAGGCTGGGGAGCTGCCCCATCATGCCGGGCTTTTAGGGAGGCTACAGGGCACTGGAACTGAAACTGGAAAATCACCCAAAGGGATTCGCTTATTCCAGAAAGACTGTTAATACCTGGCAGCTAAGTGCATTAAACTGCTTGTAAATAGTCACTTGTGTCTATTATTTTTAAAAACCACTTGCTGGGATGGTGATTTAAGCCAATTTTATAAGGACTTGAAACTTTACATTTGATTTGTGCAAAATACTCTTTTTGAAACAAATAAACATTAAAATATAGATTATAATGTTTTCAAGTGTCTGCCTAAAAGGAAAACATGTCAAGACACTGAGAATTTAAAGTGAAATTTTAACTGTAACTCATTCCACTATACTTCCAACAAGCATATGCCATATATAATGTTACCCATTCTCCTGAGATTTACTTGAAGTGATCCGGATGTACTTGGCATAATAAAATAATAGGAAAAAGTCAAAGAAAAGAGATCGGGGAATAGCACTTTTTTTTGTTCTATATAAAATTATTTTTTTTTAAGGGGAGGAGAAAATCCCTGCCTGTCAGCTCATATTTATATGTTAACTTTTGCTAAGTTCTTTTCATTCATTATCTTATTCAATCCTGAAAAGCTGGTGAAATAAGTACTATTATTATCTCCATTTTACAGAAAAGGTAATGGGCTAAAAGCAGTTAAATGGTGTTGCTCAGTATCACACAGTTTATTATCTATTGCTATTATTTAATAGTCAATTGACTAATATTTTATCTTAGGCAGTAGTTGGACGGTGTAATGGCTAGAACATTGGATCATAAGCCGTGTCTGAGTTCAAGTGTGACCTCAATCTCACACACTTAACTACCTATGTGATTCTGGGTAAATAATGTGGCCTTCATCTGCCTCAGTTTTCTCATCTGTGAAGTGGGTATTATTAATAGCACTCTCCTTCCCAGCTTGTTGTGAGGAACAAATGAGCTCGTATTTATAAAGTTACCTTGCGATCTAAAAGTGCTATAGAACTGCTAGTTATTAGGTGGGATTTAAAGTTCCTGACACTACACATTATGGCATTGTGACCAAGTAGCAATCTTCCAAAAAGGTTCATGTACCACCCCCCCCCATTCCTATGAGAGGTACAGTGATTTGTTGACATTTACAGATGTAGGGTCATGTTCTAAGGCAGATTGCTACTCTTATATAATCCCTGATTCCATTTTTTTTTACTCTTTAATCTACTTTTTGTACTTAGTGACTTTGCATCCAGTGGATATCTGGTGATCTTTAGAGGAATAAAGCCATTTAATTATTTCCTCCCCAAAGGGATCTGTCTTGAAATATAATACCTTACTTACTGCTAAGCTGAATAACTAAAAAATCTTACTTTAAATTATAGTGGGCGACTAAAAACTGATTTATACTCCAAAATTTGCTCCTTTTCCTCCTGCTCTTGCTCCTTGTCATCATTCTTTTTAAAGTTTTGAGTCAATGAGAGATTGCCCAGATCACAGGATTTAGAGCTAGAAGTACCTCAGATCACCAAGTTCAACTCCATTCTTATAAATAGGAGGAAACAAAAGCCCAGGGCTACAATGGTCTTCCAAGTAGTAGTAAGTTCCAGGGATGAGATTTGAACCCAGAACCCCAGTTTCTAAAGCCATGCTTTTTACTTAACTTCAGCATGTTACCTCTTCCTTAAAATAGGTCAGTTCCTACTCCAGCTTCTAATCCCCTCTCTCCCTACTTCTTCTGCCCATAAATGAGGGGAAAGCTGGAGATCTTCAGAATGATGATGGTTCCTGGACTCAGGCACCTATGCTTGAAGATTTTGAAGAAAGCAAAACAAACCACTTCCTGACTTTTCAGCACCCATACTACCAACAAGTTGAACCAAGTACTTTTAACCATCTTCCATATTGTGATTCTGTTTTTTTTTTTTTTTTTTTTTTTTTGGTGCTAGAGATATGAGCACAATAGCTCCGGTCTCTATATACTGTGACCATATGGCCTAGATATTCTGACAATACAGTTAATTTCAGGTTCTTCTTGTTCCCTCTACAAAAATCATTAAATATTTTGATATCATTGAACGGATGAAGAAAGAAAATGAATAGACAAGTTATGAATTGCTTATGTATCCATAGGCCTAAAGGCATTGAGTGTGACCCGAGACAGAATGTTAGGCTTGCAGTCAGGAAAGTTTGAATTCAGTTCAATTTGCTCAGTGTGCATTTATTAGCCCGTGCAAGGCGCTCTGCTGGTTGCTGCAAATGCTGCCCTCAAAAGGCTTACGTTCTACTTGGGTGAAACAATATGTACCCAGAGAAGCAAATGCAAACTATACACAAAATAAATAAAATGTCACTTGGGGACACAGCAGATGGGGACACAGAATAATGAAAGGTCTCTTCTTAGAGGTGGGGTCTCAGATGAGTCGGGAAGGGAGGGAGGCTTTCTAACAGTCACAGGAGAGAAGGGAGGTGATTGCACTCATGTGGATCAGAGCATGCAAGGCATGGAAGTGAGAGATGAAATCTTGTGTAAGCAGAATACGAAGCAAGCCGGCTTGGCTGTGAGCAAGAGGACGTGAGAGGAACGTCTGGGAAATTCTGCAGATGGAAGGGGCCCAGATTGTGAAGGGTTTGAAAGGCTAGCCAGAGGTCTGTGTATTTTATCTGAGAAGCAATGGGGAACCACTGAAGCATCCTCCAAGACTGGGTTTTAAACAGGTAGTGATGGGGAGCTCCTTCACTCACTATGGGCTTGATATGTGCCTGAATGCTTGTGACTTCCTATGGCTTTTGCCCCCTTCCAGGTCTAGGGTTCTGATTCAGGATGGGGGCCAAACCCTCAGACCCTCCGGGTCACATCACTTGTCATCCTCCTCCAGCAAAGAGAATTTTGCCCTTCCTTACTTTCTAGTATTCAGGCCCCTCCTGATACCATAACCCCAAAACAGGAGCGGAAGAGCAGGGAGGAGCCACTTGGGTCCTGTCTCCTCTCTCCCAGGGTGGTCAGCAGCTTGGAAACAAAACCTGCAGTGACACAGGTTTATTGTTCTCAGTGCAAAGAGAGGATTCTGCAAAGCTTAAAAATGGCACATGCAGATATCTGAGCTTTTAACAAATTTAGAGCAAAGGCAGGTATGGAAGTGGCCTTCTGGCCCAGGTGGGATGAGCAATACTCACGGGGCAAAAAGTTGGAGTCCGAGAAAAAAACTCAACAATGCCCTTTTACTAATGTGTCCTTTCCCAGTTACTTGGAATCTACCTTGCCATAAATTTTAATACTCTGTAAGGTTTTCCACTGGCCTTAGTTATTTATGGAAAATGGATTTACTCTTTGCTGGGCACTATAGTAGAGATAGTGGGGAACCCAAGAAAAGGGACAGTAAGAAAGGACGTTCACACTATTGATAACATTAATATAAAATTGTCTGTGTTAGTTCATTTGATCCTACAGCAATCCTGGGAGATAAGTGCTCATCATCCCTGATTTCAAGATGAGAAAGCTAGGCTCAAGGAATAAACGTCATGAGCACAGTCACACAACTGAGAAGTATCTGAGACACCCAGGATTCACACTCAAGTGTTTTCTGACTTCTCTATTTGCATATCCATCTCTTAGAATGGTATTTTACACACAGGAAGTGCATGATAAATGCTTTATCCGGGCAGCTAGATGCTGCAGTGAATAGAGCACTGGCTCTGGAGTCAGGAGAATCTCAGTTCAAATCCAGCCTTAAACACTTAACACTTGCTAGCTGTGTGACCTTGGGCAAGCCAGTTTCCCCCCAAGATAAATAAATGTTTTATACACACACACACACACACGAGAAAGGAAGGAAGAGAAAGAAATAACTATCTTTTTATATTCTTAGAGAGTTGCCTAGTACAGTGAAATATTAAATGACTTGCCCACAGCCACGCTACCTACTGATTTCGTAAAAGGTATGACTTGAATATAGGTCTTTGGGAATGAAGCCAGCTGTTTCTCCTCTGTATAATACTTCCTAGTTATACTTTCTCTGTAAAAAGAAAAAAATTGTACTGTCATTGCCTATTGTTATAAGGAAAGTATTTTACAAAGTGCCACATTTACTATTATTTTATCATCATCATTATTAAAATTATTGCAATTTATATTATGTCAGTCAATTCCATTATGTTTCTTAGCAGTGTGTTCTTTAATTCTCTGAAATAACCACTTTTCTGACCTTCCTTTCCTTACCAGTGTTTGATTGGTTTCTGTTTTGGCAAAATCTCCTTTATTAATTTTTGAGCATTTGAAAAGAATCTTTTTTTAGTAAAGACTGATCGAAAGTGGTCTGTATTGCCCCATTTTTGAGTGTCCTTATTTTAATGTCTTACCTTGGTTATTGATGATCCTATTTTCTTTCAAGTGCTTCTTGTTTCTCAAAAGCTTTTCTCCTTTTCTGTCTAAGCTTTTTTCTTCTTTTTTCGCTTAGGCAATTGGGGTTAAGTGCCTTGCCCAGGGTCACACAGCTAGGAAGTGTCTGAGACCAGATTTGAACCGAGATCCTCCTGACTTCAGGGCTGGTGCTCTATCCCCTGCACCATCTAGCTGCCACCTAGCTGCCCCCTAAGCTTTTGTTCTATTTTGTTAAGCTGGCCTTTCCCCTGTAGTCTTTGAATGTTGTGGTTTTTTGTTGGGTTCCCTTCCTACTTTGCCAGTTAAGACTTTTCTCTGCCTAAAGATGGCCGAGCAATGCATTATGTGTAGGTGATGCATTATGAATACGTTTTACCTTCATTCACATGAGTGAGGAGACTTCTCTTAAACTGCATCAATCATTTTTGTGTGTGTTTTTCCACTACCCCCTCTCCCTGCCCTCTGTTGAATGGGAACCTGGGCTTTAGTCCTAAATGTTCCAGGAGAGCGTAAGTTCTTTGATGGGAGGAACCATTTCCTTTGGGTCTTGGGTGTAGTAGTGCAGTGCTTTTCATGCAACATCTCCTTTTGAATCAAATTGAACTTTCCCAGGATTCCATGAGGGTAACACAATCCTTTACCACAAAAGGTTCAGCTGCAGAATTGGGATGCGATTCCATCCTTGGCTACTTAGAATGAGACTTATTCGTTGGCACTCCTCATATATGTTGTTAGTACCTAATACATTAGTAGGGTGCTCAGTGGATGCTTGTTTGATATTAAAGCTCACACCATCTGCCACCAGTTAGTATGACTTGAAGCAATCTGCGATGTCGCTCTGTGCCTCAATTGATAAAAATAGCAATAGTCATGGAAGTGTTTTTGAAAGTTTAAAGTTGCAGCTATACCACTGTGAGGTGATGGCATTACCACTGAATTAATTTGAGGGAGAAATGGCATGATGGATGGGGCAGTTGGTTGATGAAAATAGATTTCAAGGTTCAGCAGAAACAGTTATTTAGCAAAATGGCCTCTTATTTGCTAATTCTTGTTGGTAGGCATCCTTTTAATGGTTTTTTCCTCTTAGCCTCCTGAGAGATTTGTGATGGAATTAGCTATGTAAATTGAAATATGAAGAAAATATGCCAAAAGCCTGTATTTTATATTTATAACCTTTATATTGTACTAAAGTCAGGAAATGTCACTGAATTAAAATCAGTAAATGTAAAAGTGAGGGTTTCCATGGCAACGTTAACTAACCCATATTGTAGATCTCAGGCAATGTACATCAAGGTTTATATTTAACAGTCAGTTAATATGGAAAAATCCTATAAAGAGCAGGTGTCGTATAGATAAGTCAGTAAGACCTCCAAACTATTTAAATTCTAAACTTCACGATCCCCCTTTTACAATTACATCAAACCTTTCAGATTTCCAAAAATATTGAAAAGAAAATGGGTATCAATCTATCAACCAATCAGAATGTGTTGTGATTATTGTGTACCAGCTATTATGCTAAGCACTGGGCATATAAAGATGGTGGGTCATTTTCTGTCCTGGAAGAGTTTTTAGTCTACTAAATCTATCAGTCCACCTTTGCATTCGATAGAGAATAAAAATCATCTTTGCACAAATTATCAATCAAATGAGTAGACATTTTGTGGGAAGAATAGACAATGAGTGCTTTCTGTTTATGAAATGTTTGAGTTTGCTTAAATAGAAGCTAGAACATTTTGCAGTATAGGGTTTTCATCCAGGACTACTGCATTAGATCATATGTTTTTTAGGTCTATATTCTTATAAAAGCAAGTTTAAATCTTTGGGCATTGCCCCCCCTTTCTGTATCCCTTTAAAAAAAAAGTTACTGAACTCCTTCAAATTTCCAATCTGCCCTAGAGATCCCAATGTGATTACTTATATAATGAATGCCCCTCTTCTTCTTCTGTATAATAAAAGAAGGGACCTAGTCATAGCCCCGAATGTCTTTAAATGTTTTCTTCTATTCCCCATGATATTTGTTTCATGAACATTTATGAAATTGAAGTAATCTTTCACATTTATATAGCACTTTATATTTTGCAAAGTATTTTATGTATGTTGTCTTCCTTGATTCTCACAAGAACTCTGCAAGGTAAGTGCTATCATTATCCCCATTTCATAGATGAGAAAAATTGAGGTTTATGCAAGTAAAGCACTTGTCCAAGATCATACAACTAGTAAACACATCAAGTGAGTCTGTTTCCTCACTTTTAAGTCCACTATTCTAATTGTTATATATCACTGTTTTTCTGATCACTTATCATCCCAGTAACCCTCTTTTAAGTGCTTTTTATTGCCTCTATGTCTCTATTAAAGATGTGGAGCCCAAAGCAGAACCAGTTCTAGATTGTGGTCTGATTATTTCTTCAGAAGAACACTTTTATGATGGAGATATAGTGAAAACATATCTATATAAACAATTTTAAATTTCTGTTTATAACTAACTTTTTCAATGTCAGTCACATGAAATTGATGCAAAAAGAAAATTTCGTTGCATTTTTTTTATTTTTTTCTAAGTACTTGAAATTTCTCCCTTTGTATCCAATCTTTTGAGAGAGGTCATGATTACCATCCTCATTGACTAATAACAAAAGGCTGAATGAATTTCCCCAAGGATGTGAGATAGTAGATTGGAGCTGTATTATGAGAGGAGGAAAAGCCTTTTTCCTGTGTGTTTCCAGTATGCTTTATTCCACAGCCATTCAGGTCTATACCTGTATACATCATCTTCTGCCTGATCCCATAATTCTATGAGTTCCCATTTGTTTTCACGAGGTCCTTTGCTAAGCTGACACAAACTTAATGAGCTTGATTCTTAGAAATGCTTTCTGGTTGGGAGCATGGTGGCCAGGCTTTAGACACCTCAGTGTCTTGCTTTTCCTAGGAAGGCCCTTAAGCTCATTTAAGTATTTGTTTACAAGTGTTTTCAGAGGGATGGGTAGGAGCTGTTTTCACCTGCATTGTTGTTATTGGCTTGCATCCCTGCTTTTGTGTAAACGCCTACTCCCCTGTCAACATTGTGTCATAGTCAGTGGGAACAAATAGAACCCACCCAAAAAAGAAAGGAAGGAGATTTTTAAATAACTATTTAGAGAAGAACTTGGGAGCCTGGTTATGCAATAGTAAACAGATCTGGGGGAAAACAAAGCAATAGATAGGGAGTGCTCTATATAAAACTGTAGAAAGGAGAGAGTGACTTAAAAATAGACACAGGTTCTTCTATATTAATTTCAAGAAGAAATGGGACTAATCCGAATTCTCATGTTGGAGAGCAGAACGTGTATGATGTGTCCTTAGCCTATGAGACACAAACATTTATAAAAATCAATCCAAAGATCTTTGTAGGATGTCCCACTGTCCTGGAGAGCTCCCAGTATGCTGTTGTCTACCTGGGGATGCCCCATCCTCCCTGGGTTCTGGTACCATTCTCCCTGCTGTTCTATGGTATGACTGTGCCTCTGCATCTTAAAATCAACATGGAAATCCCATGTCTCTAGACAAAGTTGCTTATCCCATATTCCAACAAGCATCACAGTTCTGCTGTAGCTGTAGCTTAATTCGATCCAGTAATCATTTGTTAAGTGCCTATCAAGGACAAATCCTGTGTGCTGAGGGACAGGGATACAAAGATTAAAAATAACCTACTCCCCACCTCAGGGAACCCATAATCTTGTTGGAGGCTGAGAAGATACTATCAGTGCACAAACACATATGATCAAAGGATGTATTAAGGGGGTGAGGGGACACCCATACAAAATGCTGTCTGGAATTTCCCAAGCCAGGTGCCATTTTGCTTGGGACATAGCCAGGCAGTATTAACAGTATCTGAGTTAGGAATGATTGATACTTTCTAGCAAGAAAGTACCCCGGACTATAATATAGACACTATCTGTAGCAGCCTGAATAATGAATACACTGAATTTAAGAAACTAGAATGCACTTGATTGCGATCTTACAGATAACCACCCCAGACAAATGGATAAAATGGTAGAACTAGAAGAACAGATGTTGTAGAGTGGAAATAGCCTTGTATGCTTCCCTACCAGGTGGTAGGAGGTAGATTTTGGACTCTCTTTCTGCCATATTTTATCCCTAACCTTCATGCTATGTCTGTGACCTTGGCAAGTCATAAACTCTCTATGCCTCAAAAACTACTCAGTCTGCAAAATTAGAGAGGGGGCTGAACTGGATGAATTTTGGAAACACCTTTCATCTCTAATATATGTGTATATTGAACTTAGGGAGGGTGACCTTGTTTTTGTTTTTGTGGGTTGTTGTTGTTGACTTCTTATCCCAAAGTCTTAATGACCAGTTAGAACTTTTATGGTGAAATAGTGATAAAGACATTTTTTATATATTTTGGTTGCCTGCATATACAATTGGGTATCCCAGGATGAGATTGAGGTAGATTTGTTTGTTTTTAGAGGAGAGGAGAATATTTTTTTTTATTCTAATCTGTAGGATTGGTTTTAGAGTCTGAGAAAACAGTCAGTGGATAGAAAATTGTTGTTCCTCAAACACTTACAAGGATATTACTTTTGGGGAAGCTGACTTAGAGACACAACATAAAATCAACATGTTCTCTGGAAGTGTACCCGCAGTAGCTGAGCCCTTGACAAAACTAGTCTCGACTCTGAATAAATCAAGAATTTCATGCATAGAATTATTTTTGTGAATTATTATTACTCCTTTGAACAAAAATAATTCAAGTGTCTTCAGGCTAATGGAGTCTATGGGGATCCTAATGCTAACCTCTATCTACAATAAAAAGAGAAGGGACAGTCAACTAATTGCAATATCTTTGCCACCATCTCCATGGGTGAATATTTCTACTTAATTTATCTCTTGTTACCTAGATTGAACTTCTAGCAATCAGACTCAAATACTTACTTTAAATACCTTTGTTACCCAAGAGATAACTGTCCGGTTTGGATTTAGCCTTTAGTCCCATCCTATATGTTTTGCCAGTCTTACTCTTTCTGTATAAAAATGGAAGTTGGGACAAGAGCTAAGTCTTCCCCTTGGATGTGCAAATATAGCCTTAGAGAGTGAGACTTCAAGGGAAGCCTCATTCACATATCTGAGGGCGGAATTAGACCTTGATGTGGAAAGTGAGGGAGTGACCTTCCCCTAAGTATTCTCTTGTTCCCAGAATAAAGAGTTTACTCTAGAGTTTAAAAAGAGCATCAGTCCAATGTGGTTAGTGGAAGAGAAAGCTAGGGGAAAAGTGATCATCTAGTCATGGAGAAATCACACTCTCTCCATTTTGAGTGCTCCAAATTTTGCCATTCTTACAAATAAGGATGCTGAAGACTCGGGATCATATGAATTGGAGCTAGATGGGACGTTGGAGATCCTTTATAATTCAACTCATTTTCTAGTTAAAGGAGATGATGAAATCTAGACAAAGATGTGACTCAAGAATGGTTGCCCCCATAATAAGGAGGAGATTTGGGAATGAAGCTGGTCCTGGATTAATCCCTGAAATACTCTGGACTTCAATTTTCTTATCTGTAAAATGAGAAGAAGAATACCACTTATTTTATTTAGTGATTGTGAGCTCCAAGTGAAATATCATATTTGAATTTCTCCACAAGCCTTAATTTGATGATGACAAAGAAAGAGAATTGCCAAATAAATGCAAAATAATTTCAAGATTAAGGATAATCGAGACACTCGATAGAAAGCTTGAGTTCTTTAAAAGAAGGAAGAACGAGCTTAAACTGCCTACTTTCTTCAGAAGGGGAGAGGGAATGGAGGAGGAAACTTAGAACTCAAAATCTTATAAAAATGAATACTAGAAATTTCCATGACATGTAGGTGGGGTAGAGGGAAATAAAATACTATTTAAAAAAGAAGAAGGTAGAGATTCTTCAAGGTCGAGGTGAAGAGAAAGTTCTTTTCAAACATAGGAAACTGGTTGTGTAAAGATTTGGAGACAGAAGATACAGTACTATATATTAGAAACATAAGAGTATTATTCTACACTGCTTCCCTAAGTAGTAAGCCATACTCATTGAGAATGAGACTTCAAAGCAGGAAGAGGTAACATGAGTTGATCCCATTTTAGAGGAGACCAAATTGCTTGTTGGTGGGCATTTCTCCAGTAACCCAAGCTGCCTGTCCATTTGTTTTAAAACAAAACAAAACAGAACAAAACAAACCTTTGTTATTTTCCTCTGTCCTTGGTTCCCTGAAACCACTGCCCTCTAGGACTGTCAATGTGCAGGATGCTTAGTGATAGCTCTGTGATGGATAACTCTTGCTCAGATAGCGTAACCTCTCTGCATCCCCTTCCCTTTCCTTGTGCCTTTTCCTTTTCCTGGTGACCAAACCAAGAGGGTCTGAGCATTTTTTGTAAACCTTATACAAATAGCCTGAAATTTGTATAGAACGAGGGTGGGAGAATTGGGAACGTGTTCCTGTTTCTTTTATCATTTAATTGAATAATTCCAGTGTCCTTTTTATTCCCATGAGAAGCTAAAGGGAATGAAAACAGTAGATAGAAATGATGCTAGAAGAATTCAGACAAGGCCTTAGTGGAGTTATATTTGAGGGGCTTGAAATATGACTGTTTCTATAGTTACATTGGCAGAAGATTTGTATTCCTCTGTCAAAATCATTACAAGAAATTAATGGCCAAAAATGACATATTATTCAAAAGATGCAAAAAGGAGAAAAAGAATGATTTTGAGACTGTTGTATCTATTGGGAAGATCACATGTCTCGATATTATAGCCCCTAGAGCTAAGCCATTGTTCCAGGATCACCACAGATCACCACAGTGCATTCAAACAGATGGTAGATGATGTTCTATTAGTGATGTCATGGTGTGTGTGTGGGAATGTAGACTAGATGACTGCTAGGATTCCTTTCAACTCGAAGGTTCTATAATTTCATGGTTCATTCATAAACATAGAATCATTAATTAGAGTTGGGAAGGACCTTGGAGATATTTAGTCCAATGATCTCATTTTTAAAATGAACACACTTGGCCCTGGTAATGTTAACTGGTTTGTACAAGGCTGCATTGATAGTAAAAAACAAACAAACAACAACAACAAAATAAAAACAAACAAAACAAAACAAAAAACCAAGAGAGTCAAATCTGATTCCATTGATTCTAAATCTAGGACTCTTTGGGGATAGCTAGGTAGCACAGTGGGCAGAACAATGGGGCTGGAATGAGCAAGATCTGAGTTCAAATCTAGCCTCAGATAGTTATTAGCCATGTGACTGAGTAAGTTATTTAACATCTCTTTGCCTCAGTTTTCTGCACTGTGAAACTGAGATAATAGCAACACTTATCTTGTAGTGTTGTTGTAAGGAATCAAATAAGATCTGCTTCTTAGCACAGTGCCCAGCACATAGTAGGCACAATAGAAATGTTTATTTCCTCTTCCTTCTCCCTTTTCTTCTACATCTAGTAGGTCTTCATTTTGTTTTTAGCAGAAGCAGGGGTATTGTAAGGAAAGGACTAAATTGAGATGGAAAATTTGAAATATCTAAAATTTCTTTCTAGCAATTTTAACTATTTCTATGAGTTTTTACCCAAATATTTGTCAATTAGGAATAATAAGATAATTTAAATAAAAGTTTGATATTGACAGAGTTGTCTTTCAATGGAGTATTAATAATTATATATATATATATACATATATATATTTACATTTGTCTAATAAGATGTATAGCAAATCCCTAGAATGTGAAATCACTCATGAGAAAGATGTTAGGGGATTACCGTTGGGAAGCTGGAAACTGCATGAACATTCACCATGGTATACCATGTGGTTAAGATTTGGAATCCATTTAAATTATGGATAGCAGGATACAATTTCATTGTATTGTTATTTTAAGAGTCACCTTCCAAACAATAAATACATTTTTTGTGTGGTGGTAGAAGTTATGCTCTACTTTTGCACTTAAGCTCAAGAAGACTTAAAAGTAGAGAGATCCCTATTGTTTATTTTAAACTTCACATCCTTGAGCTTTATAGGTTACTGAACATTTTATATACATAATCTCATTTAAGCTTTATAACACCAAGGTAACACCAGGGATTATTTTTTCTATTTCCTACTGGTAAACTGAAGCTAAGAGAGATTGGGACTTCGGGGACATCACATCTCTGAGTTAGGAAGGATCTTTTAGATCATTTCTGCCTAAGGCAAGTGGAACACAAGTCGGATCTTCTGTTTCCAGATTTAGTCATCTTTTCACTATTATGTTTCCTTTTATGGGATATAGGTAGAAAGGCAACTAGACCTGAACCTGTCTTAAAGGTGAATTGCATCCCTTCCTTCTCTGAGGAATCTTTCTAAGGTTTGTGATTTGATTATGTTAAATTCCATTCAATTCAAGAGATACCTTTTAAGAAGTGTCATATACCAATTAATTCTGATGGACATGGCTCTCTTCAACAATGATATGTTTCAAACCAGTTCCAATTGTTCACTGAAGAAAGCCATATACACCCAGAGAGAGGGATGCGAAATGTGGACCACAACATAACATTCTCATACTCCTTGATTGATGTTTGCTTACATTGTGTTTCCTTTATCTGATATATCGTTTGTGTAGATAAGATTTTTCTTGCACAACAATGATAAGTTTGGAAATATGTATACATATATTCGATTTGCCAATATTTTAACATAATTAACATGTAGTGGATATCCTGCCATCTAGGGAAGGGGTGGGGAAGTTGGGGGGGAAAAGTTTGTAACGGAAAGCTATGTAAGGGTTATTGTTGAAGAATTACCCACACATATGTTATGCAAATAAAATAAAATTAAAAAAAAAGAAGTGTCATATACAAGGTACTATGTTAACACCGGAAAAATAGAAACAAAAAATACAGAAATCCTTGCTCTAAAGAGCTTGTATTTTTATTGGGGAATAGAAATTTATAGATAGGCAGTATAGTGAGTAGAATGCTGGACTTGGATTCAAAAAGATGAGTTCAGATACTTCATCAGATACATAATAGCTGTACAATCCTGGATCAACCCCTGCAATACTCTGGGCTTCAGTTTTCTTATCTGTAAAGTGAGAAGAATAAAAGCACTTATTTTATTTAGTGGTTGTGAGCTCCAAATGAAATAGCATATGTAAATTTCTCTACAAGTGTTAAAACACTATCAAATGCTAGATGATGAGGAGGAGGAGGAGGAGGAAGAAGAAAAAGAATTGCAAAATGTGTGCATAATAATTGCAAGGTTAAAGGGGAAACATTAATTGAAGAAATGAGTTTGGCCAGGTGGTCTCTGATTATTCCTTTCAGCTTTGAAAATTCTGTAATTCTAAATTGTTGAAATAAATTTCCTGAACTGCAAAATGGGAATTAGTGATTCCTGCTCTGCTTCACCCTTAAGTCAAATGATCTAATAAGATAGAAAGCTTTATGTAGAATGTAGCATGAGCTTTTCTTTAAAGGAAATTAGAACTATATCAAGCTGCCTACTTTCTTCAGAAGAGGGAAGGGGATGGAGGAGAAAATTTGGAACTGAAAATCTTGTAAAAATGAATGCTAGGAATTTCCATGACATGTAACTGGGGGGTGGGAAAGTACTATTTTCAAAAATAAAAAGTAAAGATTCTTCAAGGTAGAGGTGAAGAGAAAATTCTTTTCAAACATGGGGGACTGGTTGTGTAAAGGTTTAGAGACAGAAGGTGTAATACCAAATATTAGGAACAGACCATAAGCTAGTTTCATGGGAGTAGAGAGTGCTGGAAGAGTTATTGTATGAAATGAGATTGGAAATGTGTGAGGAAGCCAGGTCGTAAAGGACTTTAAGTGTAGTAACAATGCATGTCAAAAATGGAGTTCTTGGGAATCAGCTTCCTAAACCACAGTTACTTTCAGCTACCTTTTGGGTTACTGTGATTAACAGCTGGCTCTGGGTTCATTCTATATGTGTAGAGACCTGATGAAAAATAATGAGACTTTGAACACAACTAAGTTGTGCGATGTCTTGTATTCCTAGAGAAACCCTATGCCATTTTCTTCTCTTTGGAACTGAGATGGCTCACTTAAGCTCACTATCAACCCCTGCTTTTGACATAGATATGTATAACTGAGAGAATCCAGAACTCAGCATGCTACCTCCTGTCACCTTCAAGTAGAAGGCAGCATCATTTACGGGGTTTTAATCGAAGACATTTTCCAGTTCTATATTTCTGCATTACAATCAGGATACCTGATCATGAAATAAGGTCCAAGGTGTCAAACCATCCTTAAAATACCTTACTGACTTCACTCAAAACTGAAAAGTTTTGGGGTATTCTGGGAAGTGAGTAGTGAACGTTCTCTCAATGAAAAGTAGTCCCAATGGGGTTGGTTCTGGAAATAAATAATTAGGAGAATGATATAGGAGCATATCATGGTGGCCTGGCACTGCCATGGTATAGGGATTTCCCCCTCAAATTTATGATTATGAAAAAAAGGACATAGAGTATTGTGACCACTGGAAGGATGGGGTGAGCCTATTAAACTTTAAAAGGCCACATCTTAGGGTGTTGATTCAGTTCTGAACTCTTGCTTCCATAATTGAATAAAAAAGAATTAGGAGGAGGGAAACAGAAATAAAACATGGTGGCAGCTTTGGAATTGCCATATACCTCATTGCTTTCAAAGGGCAGTTAGCATATACTTAAGTGGTTATTATTAAGTTATAGAGGTGAATCAACATAATGTGTCCCCAGAAACAGGGAAGGAAGTAATAATACTTGATGCTTAGAAGCACCACAAGAATCCTATCTATTCTGGTCAAAACCTGCCCATATATTTCAAAGAGCAAAGATCATGAACAAGTCACTTCGATCCACTAAGCCTGAGTTTACCTGCTGTAATAAATGGGTTTGGCCAGGTGGTCTCTGATTATCCCTTTCAGCTTTGAATATTCTATAATTCTAAATTGTTGAAATAGATTTTCTGAACTACAAAATGGGAATGAGTGGTTCCTGCTCTGTTTAACCCTTAAGTCACATGAGATAGTAAGAGCAGTAATAGTAATAACAATCATCATCAAAATAGAATAAGTCCTTAGAACACTGAAAATAAAGGAATAATATAGCAGAACAGCTATTTGTCCCAGGACTATTTCTATCTAAATTCCCTCCAGAATAAAATAAAGAGATGAGAATGAGAAAATAATGACATTTGTCCAGCAAAGTCTTTGAGAACCATGAAGCCTGAACTCAGATAGCATATCTTAGGTGGGAAAATGCTTTGAAGAGATTAAAAAAAAAAGACCGACCCAAAGAACTTACGTAACAATACAGAAATGCTCATGTATTGACGTAGTTTGTATAAGTCAATAAATATTATATCAAGTCCTAAATGGAAAGAGGATGTTGAAGACATAATTATGATGTGATGTGATAGTCTAAAAAAAATAAGGAAAACAATATGTTAGTGTTCTGGCCAGCAGGAAACACCAACAATGCTCCCACCTTTTTCCTGTGACTTACCCAGAGTTCCTTCCAGGCAACATAGATAACTGGTTAGTGATAATGCTGTGGACCGAATTGTGTGCCAGTTGAAAACAGAAGAATTGGTATCAGATTTTTATCTGATCAGAAAATGACCTTAACCAACACTTTCCAAAACAGTGTTTAAATATGTGCTTCCCTTGAGGAAGGGTTTTTTTTTTTCACCTGATTATTTGTACCAATCTATGATGCTAAACCTAAATTTATTTTAGCTAGAGGCATAAAGCACATATAGATGTCACCATTTCAAATGTGATGTTACCTGTGATGTGGGTGAATTACACATTGAAATATTCTGGGGTTCTGTGATAGTAAAATTATATCCAGCTTTATAGTCCTGATAATGGGCGATTCAGTTCTTTATAACTGATGAATGAGATTTTTAAGTCAAATGAAATTAAACAAATATTAATTGTCTACTTATTGTGTAACATTGGGAGATAAAATGTAAATAAAAAGTAAAAAAATAAAAAATGTAAAGCAAGAGATGTAAATAAAAGTCCTTGCCTTTAAAGAGTTTGCAGCTAAGGACTGAGAGACAAGACAGACATATGGAAGATCTAGGCAAGTCAACTACTGACAAGTCTTTAAGGTTTTATTATGAGCCAAACAGTGTCAGGAAAACAAAGAAAGGCAAAACCATTCCCTGCCCTCAAGATGCTCCCAATGACCTCTAATGGAGAATATGACAAGATATAATTAAATACACACATGAGTCATATAGCTGAGTGTTGTAGAGTCAGGTGTGCTCTGCTAGGAAGAGACCTGGATTTGAAGTCAGTAGGGCTTTGCTTTCAAATCTCATCTACTAATTTTTTAGTTGCACAGAATAAGACCTAGATCCAAGATTTCATAGCTATACAGTACTCCCAGCAAAGGAAAGTCTTCCAATCAATGAAGACGAATATCTGTGAAGTATCATCTTGGAAACTTTCCTTGACCACTGAAAGGTCCAGGAGCACTTGTCCAACTAGTATGTGTCAATGATGGAACTTGAATGCAAGTCTTGTTTCTCAGGCCTTCTAATCACAATACCATTCTGTCTTTCAATGAGTGAGAGAACTCTGGGAAAATTATTTACTCTCTCTGGGCTAAAGCTCTTTCATATATAGAAGGAGATTGGTCTCATGTCTGTTTTAGCTCCAAATATGTGATATTTTGAAAAAAGGGAGGTTATTGGGGGCCAGGGTGGTTAGTGAAGGTTTTATAGAGGAAGTGAGATTTGGGATGAAGATGTGGATAATATGTTTTATTTCCCTCCAATGACATGTTAAAACTATTTTTTTTTACATTTTTAAGTGTTGTTTCCAAATCTATCCCTCTATCTTTCCCCTCTCCCCTGCCTAAAACAATAAATAATTTTTTTCTGATAATCGGGGAAGAGGAGGGCATCTTTAAGGTGGAAAAGCCACCTGAGGAAAGATAAAGGATCAGAGATGAATATAGAAGATATGATGAGACTGGCCTAATTAGGTATAGGGGAGGGTTCTAGCTCCATAAGAGAACTTGCAGAGGCTGCCCAAATGCATGTCATTTTTTCTATATGTAAGTAAATAGTATATCTGAGATTGAAAAACAACAAGCACAAAAATATGTTGTTGTTGCTGCTGTTTTTAATGGAATCTTTTTCTTTGACCCACCCCTACAGTCCATTCAACTTTATTGGCTTTTTGGACGTGGGCTAAAGGTTTCACTAAACTGAAGATGACCTTTTTTACTTCCCAAATTTTAACCAACTAGTATAAATAAACTTAATTAAATATTTATATGAAATCCATGGTACAGTAACCACTTAGTCTTCAAATATTTGGATCAGTTTGTGGGACTTAAATGTTTGGAGCAGACTTTTACACCTTTATAACTGCATAACTTTCTCCATTTACTATAGGAAAACAAATAAAGTGAAGTTTTCAGCCCCCGGGGAATATTTTAAGGAATTTAAAAGCGACTTTATACTTATATTGAATTTCTGTAAGAAATGAGCTCATAAAATCCTAAAAATAGCTTATGTCAGATTAGGAAAAGCTGAAACAAGTTAATTTCCTTAGTATTCTCTTCAGAAATTATGTTGTGATTCCTGCCAGTAGAACATGTGGTTTTTAATGATCATATAATATCTCTGTGTGACTCTATGCATTTACTCCATGCACATGAAGATTCTCAGCTCCAGGTGTCCATATAAATGATGAATGTATCTGTGGTAGGAGAGTGAGGAAGGCTTTAGACAACTATATGTGGAAAATAGATAATTTGGCTTAAGTTGATTGATTATGCATATTGCCTTAAAAATTATCCCCCTTTATATCTAGTATATAAAGGATTAGACTTGGGGCCAGGAGGAGCTGAGTTCAAATCCTACCTCAGATACTTAGCTGTGTGACCCCAAGCAAATCATGCAACCTATTCATGCTTCAATTCCTTATCAATAAAATGAATCAGCTTGAATTGATTCCAAGCCCCTTTAGCTGAAATCTCTTATGCTGTGAATTGCAGAGATGAGTAGGAAATCTATTCCAAGTGTGACAAACACGTGTGTGTATTTACAAAGGTGGCAGATAGCATGTGGATGGGATTCAGGGAAGAGTTAATGACCTGTTTTTTGGGGATATGATGCATGTGAAGGGAGTGGTGGGTGAGATGGCTGGAAATGAAGGTTGGAGCCAGATTATACAGGCTTTCCTGGCAGGGGAGAATATGTAAAAGGGATGTCAGTAGGAGGGAAACGGGGATGCGTGCGGATGAGTGAGGAGTTGAGTCAGCTGCAGAGTTAATCAGGATTTATGAAGGATCTACATTGTTGTCCAAGCGAGGGAAACACATTATTTAACTTAATTCCTGATCTTGAATTGGCAAAACAGTATTTATATGTGTGATATAATTCAATTCAACATTTATTAAATGTCTTGCTTGATACAGATTATCTTTCTCTTAAAAGTTTTATTTGTAATGTGTTTTTACTTCACCCTGATTTTTGAAATATATCCCCCCTTTCCTAATAAGAAGTTATTCTCTTTTAAAATGAGTGTAAAAGGTGGCTATTATTTAGCAAAGCCAACCAGCATTATTGTTGATAGTCAGTGGATCTTTAAGCAGTTGTGCTCATAAAAACAAAGCAAAACTCATTAAATCCACACCTTTATTATCTACCTGATGGGCTTTGTGGGATAGAGATGACACAGTAGATAGGGCACTGGGCCTGGCGTCAAGAAGATCAGTCTCAGTCACAAGCTGTGTGATCCAGGGCAAATCACTTAACCCTGTTTGCCTCAGTTTCCTTATATGTAAAATGAATTGGAGAAGGAAATGGAAATCACTCCAAGATCTTTGCCAAGAACACCCAAGAATAAAGAATCAGATGTAACCAACTGAACAACAGCAAATCTTTGGGAAGGAGTTTTGAAAGGCAAGAGGAGGGGAAAGGAGAGTAAAGGAGAAAAAGCAAGAGCTTCCCTTGTCTGTTATCTTGACTCATCTTTTCTGGCTCCAGCTCCTCTTTCCTCAACTTCATGTTAGGTACACAAGATTGCAAGGAGTCCCTTCCTCAGAGTCAAGTATCATCAGTATCAGCCTCCCTTTGGGGGCTTTTTAGGGACACCATGGGAATAAATGGATGAGTAGGTGAAGGAATAAATCACTTACTACGTACCTAGAAGTGTGCTACTAGTGATACAAACACTAACATGAAGGCAGTCCATGAAAGGGAAAGAGATGGACCTATATAAGTAGAAACTATTTATTTCTATGAAATAACAATGGCAAGTGCATAAGAGAGGCAGAAGGAAGGGGCTGTATGAGCCTTAAAGAAGGGAAAATTGTTAGCTTGGTGACTCAAAGAATACTTTTTGTGCAGTAGGTGACATGAGCTGACAGGCAAGGTTTCAATAGGTAGAGATGAAAAACATGTTCTGTCCAGAGATCAACAGCATCAAAGGTCTGAATGGCACCAGAACATCAAGCCACTCAACTTGGGATGTTGAACCTGTCTGAAAAAGTCTGACAAATCTGGAAAAAGGGGTTGAGAGGCAGATTTGGGGGGGTCCCCTTAAGGCTGAGGTCTTAACACTAGGCCGTGATGAAAAATGACTAATTTTTGATTACCAAGAGTATTTGGCTGCTTCTTCTTCATTTTTGTTTTTATTTAAGGGCCGGCCAGCTTTATCGTATTGACAAAGAACCGGACTGGAGGCAGAAGACCTGAGTTTCACTTCTGCCTTTGTCATTTACTGAATTTTGGTTTATTTGGTGTCTTCTGTTTGCCTGGTGTTGGACTAGGTTGTGTTTGGAGTTGCAAAGACAAAAAAAAAATCTAATGATCTTTGCTGTCAGTGATCTCTTCGACACAGGGCAAGTGAGGTTAACCTTTTGGGAAATAGATAGGATTAAATATGATTATCCTCCTTTTATAGATGAAGGACCAGCAGCTGAGAATGGAAAATAGGGATACTAATACTTAACCCTTTCTATTTGTTTCCAGGTTTTAGTTGCTTAATGAATCAAATTGGACGTTGTATGTAAAGAACTACATAAATGCAAACTCTTGTAATTTGTAGCCCTTTCCTTTTTTGTTGTTATTCAGTAGTTTCAGTCATGTCCAACTGTCTGTGACCCCACCTTCTGGGGTTTTCTTAGCATAGATACTGGAGTGATTTCTCACTTTACAGTTGGGAAAACAGAGGTAAACAGTGACTTGCCCAGGGTCACACAGCTAGGAAGTATCTGAGGCTAGATTTGAACTCTGGTAGAGGAGTTTCCTTGCCTCGAGTGGTGTTCTGTCCTAGCTGACAGACCCCTTCATACCTCCTCCATCATTTTCCATCTCCTCTCTCCTAGGATTATTATTTTTTTTAACCGTAAAACTTGGATTAGCTGGAACCCAACTAACTGGAACTCTCAATTAGGCAGATAATTTTGTAAGGGTGGTGAGGAGGGAGCAATCAGAAAACAGAAAGGATGGTATATGTCCCAGAAGTAAAGACATGCAAATATGAGCCAAGTATGCATTCTGGCTTCAGCGATCAGTATAAAACTCATCAAAGTAAACCTGTTTTATTTAGACATCTGGGAAATGTACTTTGACAAACATCCGCTTGATGACTGTCTGTCATAAAGAGACTTTGATATCAAAGATCCACAGAAACTGTTGGGATAAATTATATCTTTTTATGACAAAGTGCTCTTTACTAGCTATGATTTGCATTGTCCATGTGATATGGCTTTAGCATCTTAATACAAAGGATTGCCACATTTTCATGTAAATGACAGAATGGAATTAATAAGGAATTTTGAGTAGGTATGTAAACTCCAAATACAGAATCTCAATTTACCTGCTTTTAGCAAGGCTCCTACACATGTTGCTTCCTAAAATTTTTAACATATAAATGTTTCCAAGATTTGCATATTCAGTGCTTTTATAGCTATAGAATAGCTCTTTCAAACTCCTGAGGAAAGTAACATATAATCCTTCAAAAGTCTGATTTTTATGCATCTGGGATATGTGTTTGTGAAGAAGAAAAGAGGAACAGGAGGAAGAAGAAGGGGAAGGAGATACCAAGGGAAGAGGAGAGAGACATGGAGAAAGAGGATGAATGAGGAGAGGGGAGACAGACAGAAGGAAAGAGAAACAGAAAAAAATTAATTGATTTTTATTTTATTTTATTTACTTTTGTGATGCTTTTGTGGATCCATGATTTCATTTATGTGTGACTAATCCATTGTTCTATAGAGATCACATCCATTTCTTTTTTTTTGTCTTGGATATTTCTTTTTTATATGTTTCTATAGATCTATCAGTGAATTCATTCTGTGAACTAAAATCTCTTATTCTTTTCGTATTTTGTAGACAACAGTACAGCACTCTGCTTATCCATATATTTTCTGGTCATCCATGCTTTAATGTCTTTTATTCCATTTCTTTTATGTATCTCATTACTGGCAAATATGATTACAAATATCTCTTTTTCATTGCCCTTTAGCTCTAGTTTGATTCTTTTCCTTTTGGAAATGACATTGAATTGGCTGTACTTATTTTTGGAACACAGCAGATAACAAAATATGGTTATTCAAAGTAGATTAACCTAGTGATTCACGTGGAAGGGAAAAACCAACAAAAGTAAATGAAGAATATATTTCAGTATTTCAAACAATATATGACCTATGATATTGAGGCTCCTACCCCACATATCCATGTCTCCTTATTCTGCACAATTTTCATGTATCTTCCCATAAATCTTTTATGAAGAGTCTACCTCATAGATGGGAAGTCTTCCTTTAGAGTCTCAATCTTATAATATTTTCAGGAAACAAATGTTGTTTAGTGTGAAATTGCCATTGCATAAGTTTTTCAGTACAAAATCTGGAACAGGCATGGTAAATGAACCATGACTTGTTTCTTATATTATGATGAGGTTGATCTGGTAATAATTTTGGAAATTGTGTAGTTCTTTGATCCCGAACTCTATTCTGCCTTGAAAGTCTATCTTTTTAACTCCAATATTTCACATTTAGAAATCAGGAAGATGATGAATCGGTTAAGAAGATAGAAAAGAAACAATTTTAAAAAGTAGGAGGAAAACCAAGATAGTCTTTCAAGTGAGAAAAAGAGAGAGTGCCCTATAGGAGGGCCATGGTCATCAGTTTCAATAGCTACAAAGAAATCAAGAAGGAAGAAGATTGAAAAATGTCACTAGATCTGATGGTTAGGAGGTCATTGGTAACTTTTGAGAGATTACTTTCATGAGAGCTCTAGAAGTGGAAGCCCATTGTAAGAGTCTGCAGAGAGAATGAGTTAGTGAGAAATGGAAGGCATCTGATATAGACAGCTTTTTTCCCAAGAAAGTTAATTTTGAGGAAAAGGGAGAAATGGAGCGATAGATGGATGAGCCTGAACACTCAAGGGAAGGCTTTTTAAAAAAATAAAAATGGGAAGACCTGAAAATTGATTGTATGATCATAGATTTAGTATGGAGAATGAGAAGACATTATCGAGTCTGGCCCAATTCTCTTGTTTTATAGATAAGGAAACTGAGGACCCAAAAATTGAATAACTTGCCCAACATCATCCAGGTAATAAATTACACAGTCAGGATAGGAGCTCACCTTTTCTGACTCAGGAGGCAATGATCTTTCCACTGGATTCTGCGGCTCTTCCAGGAGGGTAGGTAGGGAAAAGCCAGGTAAAGGAGAGGGAAGAAAAGAGATATATAGGAGACAGATATGAGAGAGACAGATACAGGGAGAGAGAGACACACAGGAAAAAATGGGGGAGAAGGAGAGAAATGGGGAGAGAGAGAGAAACAAGGGAACGGGGAGAGAAACAAGGGGAGGAGAGAAAAGCAGAAATGGGGAGAGAGAGAAAACAGAGAGGGAGAGAGAGGAAAGCACACACACACACACACACACACACACACACACACACACAGAGAGAGAGAGAGAGAGAGAGAGAGAGAGAGAGAGAGAGAGAGAAGAAAAATAGAAATGGGAGAGAGAGAAATAGAAATAAAGTGGAGAAGGAGAGGAAGATGGGGGACAAAGGAAATGCACCACATGTACATACAGACAGGCAGAAACAGGGAGAGAGACAGCAAGACAGACACAGAAAGAAAGAAAGAAATAGACAGACACAATGCATGTAACAATCACTGTTGAACAAGATACTAGAAGAGATGAACATCTCTTTGATAATACTAGTGAAGCAAAAATCCAAAATGCTCTCACGTAAAAAGCCCAATGCAACTCAGCTGCATCTCCCAGCTTCCTTACGCATCTCTAGAATCTCAATCTTTGTCTCCAGGGCCTCTTGCTTTCGGTCCCCCCAGCAGATTGCCACCACCATCATTCTCATTTTCTACTCATCTTCAATCTTTCCCAATCTGCTGGCTCTCTCCATGCTACCCACAATTATGCCCATCTTTCTCACAGTTAAAAAAAAAACCCTAGTTTGATTCAATTATCCTTTTTAGATAATCTCTAATATCTTGTCTCCCTTTTTAGAATAAACACCCTGAGAAACCCATATAAACCAGGTGCCTCTACCTCACTTTCTCCTAAATCCTTGCTTCTGGTCCCAACATCAACTGAAACAGCTTTCTCCAAACTTACCCGATGATTCTTAATTGTTGAATCAAAAGACCTTTTCTCATTTCTCATCCTTCTGGACATCTCTTTGGCCTTTGGCATGATTGATCACCGCCTCCTGTGTAAATGCTCCTCTCTGGCTTTTTGTGAACTTCTCTATTTACTGGTTCTCCTACATGTCTGGACTTCTTCTCCGGTTCCGTGATTGGATCTTGATCAATACCATGCTTCCTAACTTTGGTTGTCCCTAAAGACCCTGTCCTAATCTCTCCTCTTCTGCTCTCATCAGTTGAACTCATCTCTAGTTAGAAGACTCCCAGATCTGTATACCCAGCTCTAGACTTTTTCCTGAAATAGTTACCCATCACCTACTGTCTTTTGAATCTATCAAACTGAAGTCATTATCTTTTTCTCCCCAATCCAGTCCTCTTCCCAATGTTCCCATTTAACCATATCCAAACAAGATTTTAATGAATCCCCTAAAATGGTTGCATACATTCAGATTCATTCTATGGAATTATGTGGAATTCTATGGAATTCTATGTGGAATTATGATTATGTAAAATTTTGTAAAATAATTCTGACTCAATTGAATTAGGTAGTGTAAATTCAATTAATGCAACCGCCTTGGAGGATTCATCACTCACACTTGCCAGGATGTGGCTGTACTGTGTGTAGTGCCTTCATCTTCCTGGTCTTCTAGATTTCCATTCTTTCTATCATCCTTGATTCCTCACTCATACTGCTGTCACCTATCCTGTGCATCACTAAATCTCTTGATCCCTATCTTTACAACTTGCCTCATACCCATTCCTTGTCTATAATCAGGCAGCCACAATCATAGTTCAGACTTTTATCACTTCTCATTTATTTAATATTTTATTTTTCACCAGTTAAATGTAAAAACAATTTAAAAAGTCATTTTAAAAATCTTGAGCTCCACATTCTCTTCCTTCCTCCCTTTTAACTCTCCTCATTGAGAAGGATGCAATTTGGTATAGGTTATATACATAGCGTCATGCAAAATATTTCCATGATGGTCATATTGTGAAAGGAAACATAGGAAAACCCCCTTCTGCAGGAGGTCTTTCCTGAACTCCTGGCCATCCTCTCAGATCACTTAGTGCCTTTCCCTTAAAGGTACCTTCCATCTCTTCTGTATGTAACTCGAACATATCGAGATATCAACATGTGGTCTCCCCTAACAAAAGGTGAGATCTTTGAGAGTAAGGACTAATTTTGCCTTTCCCAATGCTTAGCACTGGGGGCTTGTCATAGACTAATTACTTGGTAAATGCTTGCTGATTGATTGCCCAAAGTCATGAAGTAGTAACTAGTAGAATTGGGATTGAAACCATGTCTTCTAGTTCTAACTTCCCTTCCATGTTCTATGTATGGGGGGGAACTCCTTCCACCAATACAGATCACCAGCTTAGAGTGTTACCAAACTTGTTATGAGGTTAGATATGATCTTTCATGGGAACTGCTTTGTAAATTAAAAATTCTATGAAAACGTAAGCAATTAAACCATTTGTCCATTAACAAAAATACAAGTACCTATGATATGGCCACATTGAATTATGGCTAAATACAGACTGAAGGGGGAAAGGAGAGATAAATAAAATACATATATAAATATATATATATATATATGTGGTCTTTATGTATGAGAGAAAGTTGTCACCAAGTGTCAGATTGTCCATTGCTTTGTATAATTGGTATCTATAAGGACAATGCAGTCCATACCCAAGGTACTGGATCCATTTAAGTCAGTGTAGCATCATAGCAACAACAATAATAATAACAAACAGCAACAACAGCAACAAACCAGAGCAGAAGTCTTACAGGATTTGGAAGCAGGAGTCTGTTTTGTCTTAGTTCAGCCATTAACTAGATATGTGATCTTGGATAAGTCAATCTACAATCATAGGGTTCTTCTTTAATATCTTTGTCTAGAAATGACAATACCGTTGTCTGGAAGGAAGATGTGATGTGGGTGCTTTTTCCCAAGTAGCTCTGACAAATGTTCATTTCCCTGGGTAGAGGATGTTAGCTTCTTGGGTTATAGACATTTCCCCACATGCCTATTTCCAGCAGCGACATGATTATGATATAGTTTTATTTCTAACTCTTTACATATAAACCATATTCCATTTCCTTTGTGTTCTTAATACACTTGCAAGACCAAAATTAAATTTAAAAAAAACACACTAGGAAAAAGGTGTCAGAGGAAAATGAGTAGTTTTGTAGTTGGGGAGAATTAAAAATTGACTATGGGGCTGCAGCAGAGACACACAATAGTATCAGTAGAGTAGCAGCATCTTAAACCAAGCCTTGTAAGGTACAAAAGAGCTATGACAGATTTGTAGGGGTGCAGAGATGAAAAACATAGAGATAGTTTTTTTTTTAATGAAAAGAAACTTGAATTAATCCAAATTATTCTTAAATAGACAGTAATATTTTTTGGATACAGAAAAGGGGAGCTATATGTAGGCATTGGGATTTAAAGAAGTTTCAGAGCAAAGTTTATTAAACTGTGGCTTGTGAAGTTATTTTTTTATATTTTAAAACTATTTTAATATCGTTTATTTCTTTTGTAATCCTATGTATTTTACTTTGTTAATGTGAAAACAGAGAAGGTGTCCATAGTCTCCATTGGTCTGCTGGAGGGGCCCGAGCCAAAATAAAGGTTAAGTGACTTTGCAATTTAGAGAAATGAGTTTCCAACTGTCATAAAAATATGTCATCATTTATATCAGTATAATCATTGGCTATGAGATTTTTCAGCAGAGGGTTGAGGGTACTTTGAGCTAGAAAACAGAATAAGAGAAAAATAAGGGAATATTAAATTGAAAGTTGTTCCACTTTCAAGAAAGAAAATTAAAAGTCATATGTTCAATGGCTTTGACAAGTTGATCAGGACATTGAGAAAGTATTGTTGAATGAGTGAAACTGGACCTAGAATCCTGGAATACAAGCACACAGTTGTGATACATTAATGGTGAATGAATTCATCTAGAGTGGAAGTTGTTTGAGGGCAGGACCATGACTTAGTCACCTTTGCAGCCTTCACAACTTCTGGCACAAGGTTTTCTAACACAACATTGAGAAGTATCAGGTTCCTCCAGACGTCTCTCCTCCCACCCCTATCCCTGTCTGCCAGGTTGTGGGAGAGGAAACTTGTCCCAGAGAGGTTGATTTATACACAGAACTGCAATGCTAATCCATGTTTAAGGGCTTCAAGTCCTCCTCCTTCTCTAGCACAGAACCTCCAGAAAGCAATCAATTTGTTCAATGAGGAAATGTAAGTAGTGAGCCCTTATTTACAGTTTATACTTCCCGGAGACTGCTACACAAAAAGATTTATTCTGATTCACTCTTTTACAAATGATTGATTCTATCAGCTGACATTTATTAACACTTTACATATATATAGATAGATAGATATAGATATAGATCTATCTATCTATCTATCTATAGATCTCATTTGATTTTCACAACCATGTGAGGTGGATGCTGTTATTAACCTTATTGTATAGAAGAAGCGGAGGGTCTGAAAGGTGTTCCTTAGCTACCAAGTGGGCAAAGTGAGATTTGAACCCGTTCCTTGTCTTCCAAACTGAAAGTCCTATAGTGGGTAGAAATCTACTATACATAGGGGGCAGCTAGGTGGCGCAGTGGATAGAGCACCAGCCCTGAAGTCAGGAGGACCTGAGTTCAAATGTGGTCTCAGACACGTAACAGCTGTGTGACCCTGGGCAAGTCACTTAACCCCAATTGCCTCAGCAAAAAAAAAAAAAAAAAAAAAAAAAAAAGAAAAGAAAATCTACTATACGTGTTGACTTTCCATTAATTAGAAAATCTGAATAAACAAAGGAAGCTTCCTGAATGGATATGTATGGCTTTCCTTCATTTCCCCCCTTTTTTTCTTTTTTCCTTAGGTTTATTTTTTGTTTGTTTTTGTTTTTTATTTTTCTATTGGTCTAAACAAGCATTTTTCAGAGTCATGGAATCACTATTATTCCACTGGAAGGTATTAGCCACCAGAATGTCGACATTTCCAGCCCATATTAGGTTTAATGGACTTAAGTTGTTTATCGAGTTGTGTCTCTTTTGACTGTGGATGAATATCTATCTATCCATCTATCTATTCATCTATACATCTATCTATCCATCTATCTATCTAGAGATAGATATAAAATTCAGAATAAAATTATGCAAAGGCTAAATCAAAAAATGTACTTGAAAATGTACTTACTAGTCATGGAAATAGATGAAGTCCAACAAATTCTGTATCAACGTATTTATCCACTTTCAAGAGGAACCTGTGCATCCTAGAGAAGCCTTGATGGGCTTGGAGAAAACTTGGTAAAGGTTTTGTGTTGCAAATATTTTGTGGTGATTTTGTCGTGGCCCACATGGATTGGAGATTTAATTGTGCCATGAGCTATTTTAAAATCCCATCTGGTTTTTACTCTGAAAACATTTGTTTAAACTTTCTGCCGCAGGTAGACATTCTAGGTGCTGTTAGAAAACATACCGTGGAACTATAGGTAAGCACTCATAATGCGGTATGCAAAATTGTCTGTTATTATCTCTAGTTGGAAGTTTTAAAAATGGAAAGCCACTTTCCCATTCAAAATTAAGCGTAAGGAAGAATTATAATCAGATTCCCATGTATTTTTGTCTAAAAGACTATCAAACACCTGTTAAGGAGGTGGATCCATGATGTCTAATTCTATTCAAGAAGCGCTTTCGGCAGGTGTGAGAGCCTAAATAAACTAGGCTATCATCAGATTTAAATATTTCTTCACCTACCTCAGATATACAGGGAGAAATATTGATTTCTCTGCGATAGTGTGAATTAAATCCCATTTCCAGCTCTCTCAAGTGGAGCTCAAGGTACACTGGGTGGGTTAGAGATACTGCTTGGAAACTCACTTCTGTGCAGAAATGCCAGGACAAGCTGTGGCTTTGTTTGATTTCAGTGCACACATATGTATGGGTATGTGTACATTTACACACACAAAGACACACGCATACACAGAAAGAGAGAGAGACATATAGAGACAGAGATACATAGACAGGGAGACAGAGACAGCGCAAGACAAGGAGAGAGAGAGACACAGGGAGAGAGGAGACACAGAGAGACAGAGGGAAAGAGGGGACACAGACATGGAGAGAGGGAGGGAGGGGACAGACAGAAAGAGAGACAGAGAGATGGGATGGAGAGAGGCAGAGACTATTTTTCCCACTCAGGGACCTGAGGCAGAGCTGATGTGCCCAATGAGCCTGCAGTTAGTTTGCCAGGTTAGGAGTCTGAGTGAGATTCACCAGCTCTCAGGGAATGTGCTTCTGGGCAGCGGGCCATTCCCCCGGCCAGCCACCACTCACGAGAGCCCGTGGGCCCCACCTTAGTTTGGCGTCATTTACGTGAGATAGCCCCTTGGGAGAGCCATACTTGGGGTATGGCCAAAGGTGTCATTGTGTAGGGTCCTTATTTTGGAGCAAGTGAAAGGGGAAGGAGGGAGACGGGCAGGGCCAGCTTATCCTGGGAGACAGAGTCCCCGAGGCTCGGATGCACAGAGTCATCCCCTGAACTCCACCCCACCCCCCCAGGTGGAAGGGTAGACCTGCCCTTCCTCACGCATTTTGCCCTCCTGGATAAGAGTGTTGGGAAGGGCAAAGGGCGATGGTGGGAAGGCTCTCTGGCAAGGGAACTCCTGGAAACACCTTCATAGACAGGGTGACAATGACTAAGACTTTCAGAAGACCTGGGGAGCCACCTGAGGCACTGAGCCTTACCTGGCACGTTGCGGGGGTGGGAGAGAAACCTGCAGATTTCTGCTTTCCAACTCGGCTCTTTTCATACTGTGGGGCATCCTGACATCCCTCTACTCTAACCATTGCTCTCCTTGTGCGCTCTTAGAAACAGAGCCGCTTCTAAGAATATGCCCTGAGCTAGAGTTCCAGATCTGGCTGCCAAGCCAGGCAGTCCCGATGTAACGTCCGGGCTCGGGCACCCTCTTGCACGTCACTTGCACATCTCAGCCGCTGGCTGGGCTAGATGTTGCAGAGACCAGCACTGGTGGAGAGAGTTTCCTCACTTGTGAGTTCATTAAAGTAATGACATCACACAGCTTGGATCCATCTCTAGGACTATCCAAAGGAGAACAGATTGGCTTGGGGGGAGGGGGAGCCCTTCCTTGGGGCTTTAGGGGAAGAGTGGATGAGAGGGAGATGAAGTTCTTGTTCAGGTATAGATGAGACGAGATGTCTCTGAAATCTCTTTTAGTTCTTTTTTTATTATCAATAAGATGAAAGTGTTAGAAAGAAAGGAAGAAAGGGAAAGGAAGGGGAAATGAAAAAGGAAAGGAAAGAAGGGATAAAGAAAGGAAAGGGAAAAGGAAAGGAAGGGAAAGGAAGGAAGAAACTGATCCCTGCCAGCTGGGCACTTCTTGACTGGGGGTTAGTAGAACCTCTCCCCTCCCTCCTTCCCTCTCCCCTCCCTCCTTCCCTCTCCCC
>JAJPUD010000437.1:539799-670719 GCA_023553655.1 Myrmecobius fasciatus
CCTCTCCCCTCCCTCCTTCCCTCTCCCCTCCCTCCTTCCCTCTCCCCTCCCTCCTTCCCTCTCCCTTCCCTCCTTCCCTCTCCCTTCCCTCCTTCCCTCTCCCCTCCCTCCTTCCTTCTCCCCTCCCTCTTTTCCTCTTCCCCTCCTTTCCTCCCTCTCTTCTTTCTTCCCTCCCTCCCTCCTTCTCTCCCTCCCCTTTTCCCTTCTTCTCTCCCTCCCTTCCTCCTTCCCCCCTTTCCTTCCTTCCCTTCCTTTCTCTTTCCCTCCCTTTCTCCTTCCCTCTCTCTCTGCCTTCCTGCCTTCCTTCTTTTATCTTGCATATTAGATTTAACATGGCTAGTGTTTTTAAGAACAAAGTTTATAATTTTGCTCCTTTTAACCCCTTTGGGACACAGTGAGAAGTCTGAACTCGATCACAGAGAAAGCATAAATTTCAGAAATAGCCAAACCTAGCAGGGCTAACTCACTGATACGAGGATGTTTGCGTATAGTCTGCCAAAATCTGTGGAACGTTCTTCCTCCCCACCGTTGCACAGAGGGAGAAGTCATTTATTAGCATCAGTGGAAAACAGATTAACCTTTTCATAGCAACACTGAAAATCGTGTCGAGAAATTTTTCTGGGACATGCGTTTTGCCCACTTACTTTTGGTATTGTTGTGAACCACCTACATGGATCGCTTCCCTTCCTGTTTTGATACATGTGCCCATGTGTATGGATGTTTAAGTTCATCCCCCTGCCCATCCCTAATCTGGAGTCAGACTTGCGTAGCTGCAAGTTTCCCAAAAATGCATCCTCTGTCTTTAAAGGTCATTGGGGAGCCATAAGGTTCTTGTGAAATCCAGTTTAAGAGCTCCTTTTCCAGATGTGGGACTCCAGAAATGTAAATAAGCTTTCAATAAAAGAGTGCCTTCCAAGGCATTTGACGTGGGGCACCTGTGGGGGGCAGGAATACGGAACAGCCGGGGACCGATGGTATATTGGCAGGCACCTGTTAGTTTATGGGATCGTTGGCTGTTTACAGCAGTTGTGGATGAACAAGAAGTCTCCGGGCTTAGCTTTCTGAAGCAACTCAAGAATTGTTTTCAGCTTTGCGTGCTGAAATATCCTGAAATGTGTCCCTTTGAGCGTTTTTTATTGCCGTGTGGCCATACATCTCGCAGGAAAACTTTGTCTCTCTCTTCCTGGGCCTTTTAAATTTAGTTCATCACAATCTTGTCTTGTGACCACAATCATATCTAGGAGAGTATCTACCCAAGCCTGTAGTTGCCCTTACAAATGGTTCTTCCATTTTCTTTAAAGACCAGTAGAGTTAAACTTTAAGGAAATTAAATTATTATTTATGGAGTTCCAATTAAGAATATCCTCAACACTGTGGATATCTAAAAATACAGAGCGTGCTCTCCTTATCCTGGAAAAATTTATTATCTCATTTTGAGGGTATTTTATAAAACACAGCAGAGATTTCATCAGTGGAAGCATTTCAATAAGGTGGCTTTTTCTACCCCTGCAGCCCCCCAGGTGCACTGAAATCATGTAGAGTTGTCAGGGGACACAGTATCCTCAAGTGACTTTTCCAAAATGTCACTGCTATTATGTGTTAAATGTGGCCCTTGAACCCGGGTGCTCCTGATTTGGAGGCCAGTGCTACAGTATTATAGTTTGTTGTCTATTTATGTAATTTGTTGTCTACAGAACACTTACCACTGTTTGCCTTCAAGCATAAGCATCCCACAGCCAGTAATGATGAAATATGACTTCTGTTGTTGAGCAGGTGTCTTGGGGGCCCTTTGTAGTCAGATTTCCCATAGAGAGTTGTATAAGGTCCCAACTGGCTTCATCTCATCTTTATTCCACCACCCCCCCTTAGCCTTACCTCTTATTACATCGATCAAACAGTTAAGATGTTTATCTACATGGCTTCACAGGACCCCTTCCCTTATGTTCACATGAAGGATTTATTGTTCACTCCTCTCATTCGTGTCCAACTCTTCATGATCTCATCTCGGGTTTTCTTGGCAGAAATACTGGGATATTTTGTCATTTCCTTCTCTAGCACATTTTACACGTGAGGAAATTAAGGAAAACAAGGTGACATGATTTGCCCAGAGTCACACAGCTAATGAGTGTCTGAGGCTGGATCTGAATTCAGGTCTCCTTGACTCCAGCTCTGATGTTCTGTTCATTGCACCATAGAGCTGCCCAACATAATGGAGAGGCTCCTTTATACAATGAGGCCTTGCCCAAAATTCAAGAACATAACGACAGCTCTAACATGTAACTGTGTCCTCAAATGGTGTAGTATGGATGCGGCACGTGTTTATCCTTATTTATGTTCTTATATACAGATATATTCCTGTAGACATACCACAAACATATATGTACAATGTCTCCCCGTAAACCTTCTTGTTACCATGTTATATACTCCTGTTCCAAACAGGGGAGCGACATATAAAACTATTGATGGAAGAGATGAAATGAGGTGGATAAGGAACACAAATAGACTCCCTTGTCTGGAAGGGAAAATGTATGGAGAGGAGGAATACAGAACCCATCTAGAAAATGGTTTGGGCGCCTGCTGCTAAGCAGCTTCCATGTCAAAAAGAACCATTAGTATTTCTCCTTTGTAAACAATAGGGAGCCAGTGAGGCTTCTGGAGCAAGCTCATAATTTTAAATACTAGTTTGCCAGCCTTGTGGAGAGAGGAGAACTTGGAACTATTAAAATCCAGGCAAGTGGGATAAGATACTTAACAAGGGGTAATATTCCTTAAATCCTTGTATAGAGTATTAATTAGAGTGGGTTTTCCCCCCAAATGGTGTGACCTCAGTAAACTTTCCCAAAAGACCCCAAAACTCCTTTTCTTAGTAGGAAAAAAAAACACTGATTTTGCTCCAAGGTTTCTTGTGCTTCTTTCCCTTTCTTAGTTGTAGAAGGTTAGGGTGTGGACATGTATTTTCAAATGGAAAAACAAACACTATATTCTTCAGCAGTAGTTCAGCAGCTCTGTCATAAATGTCAGTCCTCTGTTGTGTTTTTTTTTTAACTCTTCTCCCATGACCATGAAGCTTTCCTCATTTTTGCTTGGGTTCCCCTGTGCCCAGGAAGGTGTACAGGTCAACATCTCCCACACAAATCTAGATGTCTTGACTTTTGTATATCTTCACCCTTCATCCATGAGGGCAGCATTTGAGTCTTTTGAGTTGACTCTTCTGATTCTGGATGCAATTTAAGACTCCTGAGTACACCATGAGTACTGTCCCATTGGCTTTCCTGTCACTGAAAAGGTCAAGGTCACTTAACTTTTCTATTCCAATCACTTTCTTGGCTTTGACTACCCTCATCACATTCTACTCTGCAGCTTGCAATTCCTCCACAAAGCAATATCACCCCAAATCTTATTAGCAAGCAGAAGCATCATGGCTTGGAATCAGTGTGATCTGGGGTCAGATACTGTGGCTGGACCAGTTACTCTTTCTACCTCAGAAAACTCACAAGAGTTTGTCTGTTATCCAGCACAGCATCGTGGTTAGGAGCTTGATAAATGTTTACTGATTGATATTTAATCTTGGCCACATGCAGACCTTTCAGTGAAAACTGTTTTCCATCCGACAGAAGAGGAAAGCATTAGGAACTATATTACTGCTAGGATCACTCTCAAGCCTCTAGTCAACATACATGATCATAAGAGTATCTTAAATGGATCATCAGGCTGGAGCCCAACAGAAATAAATCCCATCAATCATGTGTTCTTGGGCCATGCTGATCTGGAACATCCTCTGGGGATTGAGTTCTCCTCCTCAGCTTAGGTGAGAATTTGAACTTCCACTTTGTTCTTGGCAAACTTACTCCAGTCTAGGCTGTGTCACTAACAGGATCAGACCTAGCCCTCACCCTGTGGGAGTACAATGTGGATCAGTCAAAGTCAACTTTCATGGAGTCTGGTGCCCAATTTACCAGGAAGGATAAACAATAGATGAAAGATAATTGCAATTGTAATGGGCATATGTTTATTTACATAGATTACCAATGGCAAATAACATTTATCCATGACATTAATCTCAAGAGTTCCCAGTAATATGGAGAACGGACCCAGAATGACAGAGTCTGCAGATTGTATTTGAACTCAAGTCTTCGAGACTCTATGGGCAGCTTTCTATAATAGGGTCACACCATGCTGCCTTTGCTTTGCAGTCAAATGAGTACAGATGAATAGGGTACGAACAGAGGATCTCTGTGCTGTTGGGAAACTAAGGAAAAGCATGATGGAAAGATGAGAACAGTCTCTTTCCAGAGTTTGAATTTGAGCTGGAAGTAGAAAAGAAGGTCTCCTAATGGATGGGTGGAGAGAAAGGGAGAAAGGACTTGAGAAATCTCAAAGGTTGTCATGATTAAGTCTTGAGAAGAAGAAATCAAGGTGATAGTATTGACAGAATCAATAGCTTTCAGGGAATTAGAGTTGTTGAGGTAATGAAAAGAGCATGAGATTGTGAATCTGGAGATCTGAATTTGAATTGAACTTGGCGATTTACAATCTGTGGGATCCACAAAAGTCATTTCATTTGTTACTGTATTATAGAAAGCTGTGGAAGACCTGCGTTCAGGTACAACCTGTGAAACATATTGCCTGGAAGACTCTGGGCAAGTCTTTACTTCTCTAGAAAATGCTCTAATATTTTATGTTGAAGATAAACGGCCAGAGGAGTATCTATTGTTCATTCTCTTTATCTGGAAAATTAGAGACTTCCACTGATTGCCACTTGAAGTTCCTTCTAGACCTAAACCCTAAGTCTATAATTCTTGAAATGAAGTTAGTAAAATGGGACTGGGACTGGATAAAATATAAGCACAGAGTTTTTAGTCTGAAATTGTAACTCTTATATGATCTTAAACTTGGTATTGAAAAAAGGGTGGTTGCTCATGTGTATCTTAATGATTTGAAAGGATGTTTCAGAATTTCTGGTTTAAAGTTCCTTGTTGCAATATCGAGCTCACTCATTTATGGGACATATAAATATAATTACATATTCTATTTATGCATATATATACATACACATATATAATATACATACATATTAATTACATAACATGTACAAATTCATATTATATTTAATATACAAACATGTTATATATGTATAAACACATATATGCATAAAGATATTCTGGATTGCACATAAGGCAAAATATGAGTTTTGCATCAAAGAATAGTTTTTTTGTTTTTTTTTTAGCAATATATTCAATCAACATAGACAGCCAATCTGAATGTGTGCTCCATTGGTGCCTTCAGAATTTCAACAGAAATCGTGGAAGGCATCCAACACTCTGGGTAAAACTCTTGTGTCAATCTTATGGGACAACATACACAAAGAAGCTTGCAGGAAGGGTGGGCTTTGAAGGATTACCTTCTTTACTTTAGGAGGAAATATTCACATAAATGGGATCAGAGAAACAGTTGAGCAGAAGAGAATATTTATATGGCTGGCACATAGTAGGAACTTGGTAAATGCTTATTGATTGATTGACGTGATATAAAGAAAAGTGAATGAGAATAAATGGAGAGAGAATCTGAATATTACTTTAGATGGAGAGACTAAAAAATCTCATGATACTGTATGAGTAGAAATTCAATTTAAGTAATCACTGAGCAATTTCAGTTTTTCTTTTGGTGTTTGTTCAAGTCAAGTCAAGCATTTATTAAGCACTTCCTATATCCTAAAAACTGAACTGACTTCTGAGGATTTTAAAAAATGGCAGAAACCAGTCGCTGTTCTCAAGAAGTCTAATGAGGAAGACAACATGTAAATAACCAGTCATTACTAAGATACGGACAGGACAACTTAGAGATGGTCTTAGAGGGGAAGTATTGTTAAGAGGCTGGCTTCATGAAGGTCAGATTTTAGTGGGGACCTGAAGGAAACCATAAATCCCAGAAGGTAGATATGAGAGAGTATTCTAGTCATGAGGGAACACCATGAAAACACATGGAGTTGGGAAATAGATTATCTTGTTCAAATATAAAAAATAAATAAATAAATATAATTATTATCTTGATTATATTATTATTTTCTTTACATTAAAATAAACTAGTTATTTTAGCAGAATGCTTTTGCATTCTGCATAGCTTTCTAGAAATGTGAAATATCAACACTAAATACCTTTAAAAAGCAGTTCTTTTTTTGTCATCTTAAAAACTTCTCAACAAATACCAGGGTCAGTCCCTTTGCAAAGTGCATGATGTTTAAAAGCAAATGGCCAATTAATAACATAAAGGACGGATGGACCTTTTGACTTGGGCAATATGGCAATATCATTGACCAGAACGTTCTTCTCCATTTTGATGCTCCTTCCCATTGCTGTGGTCATTGCCCACTTTTTTTTTCCTTTTTGATTTCAATAGATCTATATTAAGAGTATTTGTTATTGTTCAGTCATTTTAGCTTTGCCTGACTCTTCATGACCCCATTTAGGGTGTTCTTGGCAGAGATGCTGGCATGGGGTACCATTTCCATCTTTTACTACTGAGGAAACAGTAACATAGTTAGTGTCTGAATCCAGATTTGAACTCGGGTCCTTCTGAATCCCAGATGCTCTATCCACTTCATGACCTAGCTGCCCATTAGGAGCGTAGGATCATAGAACTAGAGATGTAAGTGATTTTAAAGGTGATCTAAGTTAGCACCACTCTCCATTATAGAGATGAGAAAATTGAGCCCCAGAGTAATTAAAGTGATTTTAAGTTCCCACAGGAAGCGTGGAACAGAAAAGCAGGTTCTGTATGCAGATCTTTGGATTGCAAATCCCATATTCCTTCCTGTTTTGATGAATTCATATCTATTACTTCTAATGGTTCAGTAGCATTCCATTATATTTATACAGCATAATTTTTCAAGGCAAGGTAGGTGGGCATAGTGGATAGGGCCTGAAGCCAGATAGACTCATTTTCCTGAATTCAAATCAGACCTCAGACACTCGCTACTTATATGCCATTTAAGTCAGCCTCAGTTTCCTCATCTGCAAAATGAGCTAGAGAAGGAAAGGGCAAACCACTCCCGTATCATCGCAAAGAAAACCCCAATAGGGTCAAGAAGAGTCAAACATGACCAAGGCGACTAAATTTTCCAGCCATACCTTTTTGCCTAATTACCAACTTGCTTGGGGTGGGAGAGGGAGATAGGTTGGGATGGGGAATTTGATATTTGATCTCAAATATCAAATTTGATATCAAAATATCAAAGATAATTTGAGGTACTGAAATGCACGTTGCCAACTTCCAGAACTGTAGCCTCTTCTTTCTATGTAGTTCCTTATTCTTACCCATATCTGAGAATTGTATGAACATACTGAATATATTTTAAGAGGAAAAAATAGTGAATGGTGTCGATCAAAAATAGACATCCCATCTGAGAGTCTCACTTTGAAGTCCCTTTGAAGATGCTCTCGACCTCTCTCGAAGCTTTCTCCTAAGCTCTCCTGTCTGCATGTGATGGGGCTTTCCGCAGTATTGTCCTACAGCCGAGTTCCGCTCTCCTTCTCAGGAGTGAGACCCCCTGTGACTTTAAGGAAACATTTCTCGGGATGGATTCCCGATTTCGATTTCGATTTGTCGCTTGCTTGCTTATTTTTAAACAGTCTTCCTCGATACTGTAGGTTGACGTATGAATAACACATGGGAATTCTCTAGGCACTTTCCCCACGATGTGGATTTGTCTGGCTCTCTAAGAGTTTGAAGCTTCTTACAGGGATCTTCCCATACCTTGCCCACCAAATCTCTATTATGATGGAACCCATCAAGCTTAGTTCAGTATTTAATCAATCTCAAATTACCAGCAGACTTTTGCAGTTCAGATGTCAGCCTTTTCACCCTGCTAAGCTTTCTCCACTTGTATTTAGCCCGCCTGTTTGGTTTTGTCCTATTTTGTCAGAACGTTTAAGCTCGTCAAAAATAGCAGATTTTCTCTGCCATTTGCAATAAAATGAATGACTTAATAAGTGACAAATAGGCTTAGAAGGGGGATTTTTCCTTTTCTTGGTATACATTAGAGCTGAGATTTAGCAGTTGGTTAAGAGGGCTGTTGGAGAACTCAGGATGGCTCATAAAAGAGTATGTAGCAGGGACCTTGTTCATCAGAGTGAGGCAAAAGGAATTTCACTGCTCCTGAGAGATACTGGCCCTTGCATAACAATTTAATTCATCTGCTTTCTAGTGAATATTCATTTTCTAGCAGAAGTTTCAGTATCTACAATTTGGTGGAATAAGAATAAGAAATGGAGGTCAAGTCTTGGTGAGAGAAAGCATCCAGTTTGGGATTTTTAAATAGCAAAGTGTATAATATACTTTGTTTTTCTTTTCCTTCCAATAAAGGTATGTTTTCCCCTTTCATTCATTCAAGCATTTTTAGCCAACACCTCCCATGTACAGAAACACCTTGACTCAGAATGTTGCTCAGAATGTTTAGTCTTGGAGTTACAAAGATATGGATTCAAATTCTTCCTCTGATGGTAACTCGATAACCATGGGCAAATCACTTACCCTCTCTAGCCCTCAAACAACTCTGGATTTTTCTATTATTACTCCAAGGGTTGTCAAAATTTGTGGTGTCAATACCTGCCCTTCAAAATTATCAAGGACCCCAAAGAACGTTGGTTTCTGTGGCTTGTAGTTATTCATATTAACTTAAATTAAGTTAAAAATTAAAACTGATAAACTTTAAAAACATTTATCAATTTTTTTAATAGCAATAACACAGCCATTATATAGTGGCATAAATTACATATTTTTATGACAAATAGCTGTATTTTTTTTTTTTTTTTGCTTTTTGCTGAGGCAATTCAGGTTAAGTGACTTGCCCAGGGTCACACAGCTAGGGAATGTTATGTGTCTGAGACCAGATTTGAACTCAGGTCTTCCTGACTTCAGGGCTGGTGCTCTATCCACTGCGCCACCTAGCTGCCCCATAATTTTTTTTTTTTTTTTTTGCTGAGGCAATTGAGGTTAAGTGACTTGCCCAGGGTCACACAGCTAGGAAGTGTTAAGTTTCTGAGGTCAAATTTGAACTCAGATACTCCTGACTTCAGGGCTGGTGCTCTATCCACTGCACCACCTAGCTGTCCCAAATAGCTGTATTTTTTTTAAAAGCAATTAATAATGGCATGATTTTCCTTATTTTCGGCAAATCTCTTTATTATTTGGCTTGATAGAAGGTAGAAGCATTCTCATATCTTTTTCTATCTTTAATCTATTAAGATAAACAATTTCAATTGATGTATATGAAGAAACTCTCACCTCACTCAGAGAAATGTATTGGAAAATCGTTGAAAAGAAAGGAGTCTTCTCATAGGCAAATGAAATCTTAGTATTTTATATATATATATGCATATATATACATATTTTTCACAATAACACTAAGATTTTTTATATATATGTGAGATATATATATATATATGCAAATATATATATATATATATAAAATAAATCCCTTAAAAAGGTCTCAGGGACCCCTAGAGGTCCTTTGACCACACTTTGAAAATCCCCACTGAACTAAATGATGAATGGATGGTAATCTGCACGCATGGCAAAGTTATTAATCAGAGGTAAGTGACTTACTTGCTCAGGGTAACACAACCTACGTATCTAAGGTCAGTTTTGAACTCAATTCCTTCTGAGTTGGTTCTCTATCCACTGTGCCACTTGGCTGCCCCTTGTTTAATGTACCTGTTAATTCTGTTCTTATCCCAATTTTAAAGAAACCCATTCTGAGAGTCCCTTCCATAAGATGAAATAGCTCACACCAACAGCAAACCGATTGATGCAGTAGAGTTCCTGTTGAAAAGATGAAGGAAGCAGAGGGCTAAAATTCTCTTTTTCTTTAGAAAACAACTCCATTTCTTCTATGACCTTGAAGTTCTCTTTTGTGTTATTCTCTTTCTCCTCCATAAACTCATTGACCCTGACCTTCACTCGAGATATCTTCAAGTGCTGTCCATCCACAGGCAACTGCCCTCATGAGTTGCCCATTGCCCATTGCCCTCTTCTGTTTGTTATTGTAAAGCCCCCTAACTTCTCTCTCTGGGTTTCTCCTTTCCATTAAGTCATTCACCACATGAAGAGGTCAAATCTTCAAATGGATGAATAACAGTCATGAATATATCAGCTTATAAAATTGGTACAAGTAGCTCCAATCTCCCATCTTCTTCTCTCCCCCAACTTGACACAAGTCACTGGCCACTCAGGACTATCTTCAGAGCGCTATAAAGGGAACCATAGGGAAATGAACAAACAAATCACCTCCGGGTCCACTTGGGAAGCTAAAAGTGTAGCTGTGCATTAATTGAGTGAAGAACATTTAGCATTTTGCAGTCCTTGTCCCTAAAGAATGAGGACAAAAGCAATGACTCCTCCCCTCCTCCTCTAGTAGATCTTGTAAAGAGATTAATGTAAAGTAGCACATAAATGCTGAGTAGTATTTTTATTTAACGATTCCAATGCTCCTCTGAAAACCATGTACAATATGACATTACAATACACCACGGTAACTCGTGTTGTGATGTGGCATTTAAAACTAGATGTAAACAGTTAACATGTCTTTGAAAAGGAATCAAATCTCACTTATAGCCTTTATCAACCAGCTGGTTCTTCTAAGCATCTTCTCGGTCTGTGTGCAAACATTACTTTTAAGTGATCAGCTAGCATAATTAGGTAAGATTGTACACCAGAAGCACAATTCCGTTTTTCTCTTCATCTCAGTTGGAAAAAGAAGAAACAAACATCAGGGATCATACTACAGTAGGTTAGATGTTGATGATTTTATCCAGCAGCTGCAGCACCTTGCTAATCAGCCGACTTCTGTTTTTATTCCTTCAGTTATGCTGCACTGAGCTTTAGCCAGAGGAGTAATTATGAGTCAGGATATTGCCAGTTTCACGCCCACAAACATACACAGAGCATCGTGACCATGTTCATGACTGGAACCTTATGGACAAACCCTCTCTCGATTTGGCCCGATCAGTACCTCGATGGCACCAGACATTGCTTGAAAGGCTGGAAAATATAATTTCAGGGAGGGCCTCAGACATGTAGTTGGACAGGTAGAAATAGAGGTTGAAAGAAATGGAGGAAATGAGGGAAATCGTATTGTGTGAGGAGTTTAAAAAAAGTAACATCGGGGAGATAGAAAACCTGCATTATAGTGTCAATTGTACGACTAACTGGATGTATGACTTTAGAGAAGTCCTTTTGCTTCTCTTTGCCCATCTCTGAAATGAATGATTTTGACAAAGTGATTCCTAAGAACTCTTCTCGGCCTGATAGTCTATAATTTTAAATATGGTACAATTAAATCGCTACTTGTACTATTTTAAGATATATTGGTTTTGTTTTTTAGTACATTTCTTTCTAAGACAAGGAATGTTTTGGTTCTCTATCGTAATTTATATTTTCACAAAGTACTCTCCTATCTCTTGTCCAATTTGATTTATCCTCAGTGATAAAATTGGAATTTGATTTTTGTTTTCAGTGACCTTAGCATTCTTCCAAATGGTTCAAAAGTTTAAGAATGGGAAGGATTCCAAAGCCCTTTAGATATCTATATCTGAATGGGATAATTGCCTTAAAATCTGTTTCATAGAGTATTGTTCTGAATTTTAAATGAAACACTCAGTATAGCTGAATCAATTTAGGGGCCTTCCGTAGTAATGTTGTCTACTTGAGACACCCCTAAGCTAGTCAATTAAAATACTTTACTGTGTTAATAATGAGTGGAAGGAGGTGTTGGGGTGGGGACAGCAGGAAGACAAATTCAGCACTTTGCAATGAGCCAAATCTGTGAAATGTTTAGAGGGAAAATTGACTTGAAACATATGTGTTATTTAGTCTATTGACAAAAATAGTTTTTGCAGCTGTAAAGTAATCAGTGATTAGTCAACTCATTATAAAATAATAGAACACTTATTAAGAAGAAAGAAATCTGTAAATATTTAGATGGTAACTAGACCATTGCTAAATGAAAACATAGGATTCACAGCAGTAAAACTCATAATTAAGATTATAAAGAGATATCATCAAATGTATTGACAATAATCCTCTTTCAGGGTAAACCGGTACCAACAATGATCTTTGCCCAAAGGTGAGTTTTTTAAAAGGATTTTCAGAAAACTAGTTTGACTGTTTTTAGAATAGTTGTCATAGGAAAAAAGTATCCAATTTCTGTTGAAATGGGCAGTCTCTTGTTCTTTTAAAATTTTGAACAAAATAGTGGAAGAAAAAAAAAGGTCCACGAGCAGTGACCGTGACTGAAGCTTACTCACATGTAACGAATTAAATCTGAAATCTGATGAAAATTAATGTAAAAATCGGCGTACCTTTAAGCAACAATTTGGGGGGAGGGAAAAAAGTTAAAATAAATTACATCCACTTGACTCCAGCTCTTATCAAAGTTACTTGTAAGTCTGAGCTTCTAGATTCTAAGAAATCGACTTGTCCAGAAGAGAAAGTGCAGCTAGAAATATAAGTAACAGATTGATTCCACAATTAAAAGTAAAAATAGAATTTGTTTTTATGTTTGGGAAAATATTTCAATTCAGCAAATATTCATATGCATTTATATGACAGCTTCTGGGTGAGGTATGAAAGAGTCCAGGAATGGAATAGCTGTTAAAATGACCTTCCTGTACCACAGATATGACTCCCCTCTTCAAGAAACTCCAGTGGCTCCCTATTACCTTTAGCATGAAATAGAAAATCTTTTGTTTAGCATTCAAAGCACTTCATAACTACCCTCTTACTTTTCTAGTGTTTTTCCATCCTATTATAAAACCTCCAGCATCCTTTGTATCAAGATGCATAATATGGTTAGGGAATAGTTCAGAGAAAATATTACCTGAGACCTCAGGGGGAACTTGACCATTGGCAGGTGGTTGAAAAAAGGCCATTTCTTCTCCAGATCCCTCTTCCTCCACGTTCCCAAGGAACATCATTGTCATAGGGAGTAATTTATCATCTCTAGTGATTATCAACTTCTCTGCCAAGTCATCAGATAGGAAACCCCTGTGCCAGCAATAGGTAACATGCTTCAGGGACAGGCCCAGACCTGATGGGCGCTTGAAATGTACTTGGAAGGGGTCCTATTGAAACATCTAAAAAGTAAAAGTTCTTGTTCTCCCTGCCCCTGCTCCTTCTTAGGCTGATATAAGTGCACAAGTGAAGGGCAACATCGTAGCTAAATGTTCCTTCTTTCCTTATGAATCACATAATGTCCTTGGCAGAGAAAATCCATTTGTGAACCCTTTGTTTCTTCCCATCTTTACTTTTAGAAAGATGAGTTGTTAAGTCCCCAATTTCTTTCAGGGTCCAGCTCTACTGTAGCTCACCTTGATTTCCCTGCAGTCTATGCTGTCTGTCCAGTCCCTTCATCATGCTATAATGTCTTTTTACTTAACTCTTTCATGTGGGGCTCTTTATACTGCCAGTGATGCTGTAAACTCTTTGAAGACTTCTTCTACTGCCTTAGGATCAGCTAATATGAATATTGTGCTAATACATGTACATGGTCAGCTCTAGATTGCTTTGGGCTGCCATTGCCAGCCACACCATCTATGAGTCATGATGGGGCCAGCTCCAGTAAGAGCTCTTCGATGACAGTCAAGGAAGTCACTTCTAATCCTTAAGGGGCCATATATAGCATGACCCTGGGTAACTTATTTAACTTCCCCTCCTGTTTCTATTGTCAATTGGCTAAGTTAGGTGTTGACTGTGGCTCCTTTTAGCTCCAGATCTATGATTCTGTGGAAAGAAAAGAGAATCTGGTTAAACACCAAAGGGCGGGGGGTCTAGTCATGGATCTGCCACTGGGTCACTCTTTGATCTTCAGTGTTTTACTTCATCTCTCCCAGCTGATGTCTCCTCCTCTATAAAATGAAGTTGTTAGGGAGATAATTCTGAATTCCTAGAGTCTCAGCTATGTTTAAAACGATGTGTATCAATAGAAAAGAAGTAAAGGTTTATTTCATCTCAGAAGAAAATTATAGAGTCAGGCTTAGGATGGGGAAGGACCTTTGATGCCATTGAATCCAATCCCCTCATTTCACTGAAGAAGGAAACTGAGTCTGAGAGGTTACGCCCATAGTGACTGAGCTGGGAATTGTAATGCCTCCTGCAGAGGTACTTATTCCAGGTCAAGGAGTAGAGTTTCTCGTCAGTGAAACTAGAATTAGATTAGATGAGTACCTAGCTGCCTGTTGAATGCCCAGTAGGTTTGTGAAGATTGATGAGGAAATATTGGCAAGTGACTCTGAATTCTGTGGAAGAAAGCCTCCCAGAGAATATAACTTTTCTGTTGTATATATGATTTTTATTGGCAGCTAGGTGGTGCAATAGATGAGTATGGAGCTGGAGTCAGGAGGTCATGAATTCAAATCCAGATTTAGACACTTATTAGCTTTGTGACTCTGTTTGCCTCAGTTTCCACAGCTGTAAAATGAGCCAGAGAAGGAAATAGCAAAACCCTCCAGTATCTTTGCCCAGAAAACCCCAAGTGAGGTCAAGGAAGAGTCAGATACAACAATGATGATTTTTGTGAGATATCATCCTTTTATTTTATTGCTGTTTTCCTCAATCAAGCTTTCTGAGGTCATTTCACCATTTCTTCCTTGCCCGTAGTGGAATAATTAATGTTCCGTGATTATTTTCCAATTTCCATTCCACACAGATGCCATTGATCCAATAAGGAATTTCTTCTGTTGAGAGTAACCAGATTATAGGCAAAAGGAGTCAGTTGACATACAGGTGAGAGAACAAGGGGATCTAGAATTCTTGGGGGGAATACGAGGCTTCGACCCTGTGTTCTCTAACCCACTGCTACAGAGTGAATATCCACCTTTTGTAGCAGAATGGGAAACTCTCATTGTCTATATGAGAAAGAAGGAATCTGCAAGACAGATTTTTTTCCCCTGATATCTTGTCAGTCACTGAAATGGTCAGTGATAATTGGACATTGGAGACATTTGTAAGATCAGACAGGGCTGTCACTTCCCTAAAAAGCAATGTCTCTGAAAAGGAAATGTCAGTCATTATGCTCTGGAGGCTCAGGGTGATGTCCCTTGTTAATGAACATGACTCTGTGTGTGTGTGTGTGTGTGTGTGTGCACATGCATACATCTGAACATCAATTGTCAGAAATCAGGGTAAAAAATGGTGAAAGTTTAAATACGAGAATGTACTATTTATTGGCAAGATTTAATTAAATAGCCAGAGACTTCAATGATCTCTGATTGTTTAACAGAACCTCAGTATTTCCATCTGTAATTTGAAGATGCTTTTCTTAGGAGAAAACCTGGGTTGAAGATGAAGAATAATAAAGAACTGATTTGAGAAAACATTTTGAAAGCCTATGGATGGGGTTTATTTCAGTGATTGCATTCTGTGTCAGTATGGTGAGAGGCAGCAAGGTGGGGTAGGCAGGATCTTTGAAGACAGGGGGATTCCTAGGCTCTGGTTTCACATCCAATAAATCCAGGCTGTGTGGCCCTGGGCAATCTCTCCATGCTAAGCACCAATGGTGTCAAACTCAAACACAGAGACCACTAATCCATATGTTGGGCCTCCTGCGGGCTGTCTATTGACTTAGTTTTAAACTGTAGCATTATCTGTGTTTTAATTGTATTTTTGTTTATTTTATCAAATACCCCTCAATTACATTTTAATCTGGTTTGGCCTGAAGCTGGGTGTATGAGGAGCCACATGTGGCTTGTGTGCTTGACACCTCGGCTCTAGGGAGCCATTTATAACTACAAATTGCAGAGAAGATGCTGACCTACATCAGTTATGGGAGTTTCCTCCCCATCATAGTCCCTGTACAGATGAAATCTCAGATTTTGTTCCCATCGGTTGCATTTTGTTAAAAATCATCACAATTACTTGATCTCCTTTACGATATCTTTCATCTGGAAGGTTAAATAACAATGCTAGTATTTTTATTTTTCATAATGCACAATGTCGTTCACTTACATTTTTTATAGTGATTGTGATTTTTCCCAATGGCAATCAAAATGGCTTAAAGTTTGCTAATTTTTATAGCAGCTCTATTTGTAGGACATCTATATGTAGCAGCATTTACAAAGCATTCATTATGTGAAACTCAATTTTTTAGTATTTTTAGAAGAATAAATTTATCAATTAATCACACTGACTAAAAAAAAAGTTTGAAAGCATAAACTATAAAGATAAGAAGTTTGCATAATAGTTACCAACAAATCTTGTGTGCGTTTTTCTGTTGCTTTTATTCCAAAGGATATATTATGAGGTGGAAGTAATATGTCCAGTGGCAAGACCGGTAATTCTGACTCTTAAAGTTTACTTTTTCCACAACCTCGTGCAAAGCACTTATCCTTCCTAAGGACTAATTTGTAAAACGAGAGGCTTATATGGGATGATCTTTAAATTCCCTTCCGGATCTGTGTCTGTGATCCTATGGGTGTAAGATATATAAAGTGTTTATTAAATGAAAATAATTGAGAAGTTTAACTTGGAATAGTAAGTTGAAGGTAGTAAGGCCATCTTGGACCATACCAAATAAAAATAAAGGATACGGATATATCAGATCTATGGGACATTTATTGAAGATTTGCTATATAAGGCCAGATATTTGGTTCTATGAGAAACACAAATAATAATGGTAGCTCACCTAAGAGTTCCCTTTATAGTCACCTTAGAGTTCAAATATCCTTTGCACTCATCCTCTTTTATTCTCCCCCAAATCCTGAGAGATAATCAATACTGCTATTATTTTCCACATTTTCCAAAAGAGTACGCTGAGGCACAGAGAAATAAGGTCACACAGGAACCAGAATTTGAACCCAGCACTTAAACCTCTGGTATCATACTTTATTCTCTAATGTCACAAAAATAGAAGACATAGTTACAAATTTTGGAATAAATAAAATATCATTTCTGATTTGGAGAACATTTCATCTGGCCCTGGAATCAGGAAGGCCTGAATTTAAATCTGGCCTCAAACACTTACTGGCTGTGTGACTGTAGATAAGTCGTGTTGCCCTGTCTGCCTCAGTTTACTCATATGTAAAATGAGCTGGAGAAGGAAATGGCAAACCTCTCCAGTGTCTTTGCCAGGAAAAGCCCAAATGAGGTCACAGAGTAGGGCACAACTAAAAAATGAGTAAACAACAACAATAAAGGCAGAAAATAAAAATAAATGAAAAGATAAGTAACACAATAAGAGAAATGACAATGTATTATATAAGGTGCTTTTGATCCATTCCTAAATGAATAATAGAGAAAAACACCCTGGACTTTGGGGGCAGGCAGAGATCACTGTGGACTTGACATTTTCTGCTAAGACTTCCGGGAGAAGGTGAGGTTCAAGGCCAGATGCCCCATCCCTGTCCTTGTCATCTGGGTATTGGGATTTGGCTTTTCTCTCCCTTTCCACAGGCAGCGAGAAAGAATTAATTAACACACATTTCCCTTTGCTTAAAGCCAGATTACCTGCAAGGGCTTGCGGTGGACATTAGGGGAGAAAACAGCAAGGGATACTCTATTTGGAGTGTTTCCACTTGGAACAGATGTCCAGCTGCTCATTTAGATCATGAACTGTTTGTCAATACTGACAATTAGTGGGCTAAAGATTCCATTGACCACATGACAAGAATCAATATGTGCAGTGCTTGTTAGTTATTTACCACCAAGTGTATTAAAGCCTGTAGATTTCCCATAAATCCTTCAAAGCTATCCTGCTATGATCCTCTCTACAACACACATTGACACATCAATAAATCCTTTTGACAAGGGTGATATGTGAAAATCAATACCAGTTTATCAGCAATTCCCATGTAGACTTTTTTTTTTTTTGACAGGCCAGCAAAGGTTTAAGACCATTTCCCTGAGCTGTGGAACAGACAGTTTAGGGACAGAGCTTGTATCAACTGTGCACTCTCTCCCTGACCTTGATTAAAGTCTTGCACTCAAAGAATGGAGCTAAATCCCGTAAGAGGGATATGGAAACACTTTCCTGATAGGGAGGAACCACCAACTTCACTTTCCAGAAAGTGATCTTAAAGGCTTTTGTGAAAGCTCACATAGTACGAAAGCAAGCGCTCCTCGAAAAGTTTAGTACAACATATATGTACACCTTTTTGAAGAGGAAAATAAGAATTTATTTTTTTTTCCAAAAAAAGAAGCATTGTCACTATTACCTATGCTGGCAAGACTTAAAAACACTGATAATTGATTCTGTGTTTCATGCTCCAAATGTAACTTAATGACTTACCTCTCTTCAGCTTTCTTCCTACAGTTATAGTATCAATAGTTAAAGAGCTTTAAATGATATTGAAAAAATAGAAATAACATGATATTCTCTCCTTCCCTTCCCCCTTCTTCTGTCTCTATCTCTCTCTCTGTTTCTGTCTCTCTGTCTCTGTCTCTCTCTCTCTCTCTCTCTGCCAAAATCACTACATGTAGACTTCCAGAACTTCTATAAATGTCCATTACTAGTGGCCACTAATTCCATCTAAAGTGAATTTCTTCATTTTCTGGATGGGTTTCCTCTGTGTAAGAATTCTCACTGATCTGGCCAAAGTATTTATTTATATAACAGTCCTACTGATGTGACTAGTAATAACAAACTCTCTTGGGAAATTCTATTTAGAGTTTGTTTCTTATACTCTTAAGGTCCAAGATGTTTAGAAATTGTTGATAGCACTTTATCTGAAATGAAGGGTTCTTGAGTCTTTCAGAGGAATAGATTGAAGCAGATATTTTTGATATGGTGGACAATTATTTTAGAGAGACTGAGTGTCTTTTCTTTTTCTCTTTTTAGTAATGTAACTAATAAAGCTTTAAGGTCTATGCAAGCTGATTTCTTTTTTAAACATATCCCATACCTTGTAGGTTTCTTTGAGAATCATATGCCCCTAATGGGTCTGGGAATCCATGACAAAAAGAAAGAGCTACAGAGTACTCATTGCTTTGAAGAAAGACTTAAAGTGAAATCCAAATGTTTACATACTTGCTAAAAAAAAAATCTTCCAAAAGGTAAATTCCCCAAAGTGTCATTGTTTTTGTCATATTTGGGATTCTTTGTAATTTCTCCTGAGCTGTGATTGACAGCCTAATGAATATTTAAAAATACTTGGGTAAACAAGGATTGGATGTGAGGAGACACATTGGGGTAAGATCATCTTATTGGCTCCTTTTTAGTCATTTTTGCTTCCAATTCATTTCTCCAAATACGGTTTTTCAAAAAGATATCTGGGTGGAAAAGAGTAAGATTTTTCTGCAGCCCACTTGCCTGTGAGAAGCAGAATGAAATATTTGGTGGATTTTCTGCAGTGTAGCAAATGAAATAGCTCATTAGCTGTAAGCAACCAATAATCTTTCGTGATTCACCAATAGCTGCTATTCCTCAGGGAAATTTACGCCAGGCAAGGCTAGAACAGTCAGAAAGCAAGAAGAAAGAAAATAGAGAGAGCAGGAAAGAAAAAAGAGCTGTGATTCTTTGTATTCTCTCACCAGATTGTGAGTTTTGTATCTGAAATACTGAAAGTAGAAATTTTCCGTCTACTTGTACCCTATATTGGCTATTAATTGCACTCAACTAAAGCTTTTTTTTCTTTTAACTGTTGCAGTGCTGGTATATCTTATGATGGATGCCATTTAGATGGCTGTAAACACTCGATTGTTTGTGATGCTGCTACTAGTCATTGCAATGCTGTTTATAGCACATACCTTTTATGACAATTGAAAAAGGCAGCCTGTTGTGCTAGACAGACGCAAACCTCCTCATCAAGAACATTTTGCTTCAAGTCCCTTTCCAGGAAACAAAATGATTGTGGGACCCGGACAAGAAACTCAATTTTTCAATGCTCTCAGTGCAATTCTTTAGAACTAAAAGTTTCAGGGAAGTTACCAATTTATATCAGTATCATTTATACCACAGCTCTAGTTCCTGTTCTTAGACCTTCAAAAACATATCCACATCTATTACATTTTAATAAGTCATCTGATTGGACCTTCTGAGCAAGGGATGAATCCCTCCAAGTGATCATTTAGAGTCAGTTTGGATATCTCTGGTGGTAGAGAACCCACTACTATAAATAGTTAGCCATTCCATTTTTATGGCACTAATTATTATTAAGAACAATACTGAGCTGATCTCTGTCTCCCTGTACTTTCTATATATTCATCCTAGCTCCAAATTTGGAAGCAATTCTCGTATCTCTTCCACAGAACAACCTTTCAAATGTTCTGTAGCCTACCTATGTAATCTTTTCTTATCTTGGCTAAGCCCCGACTCCTTCAGTGACTCCTCGTGTGACATGATTTCAGATAGTAAAATAGGCAAGTATTTTAATATTGCTGACTCCCATTTATATATCACTATAAGGTTTACAAATTGGGTAGGGTTGTTTAATTTGAGGCATTAGAGTAGAGGAGTAGAGAGGAAGATACCCATCAGGAAGCTGTTGCCATATTGGGGTGGGGGGACAGTAATGCAAAATTGTTCTTGGTTAGTAGTGTGGGCAATAAAGGGGGATAGGATGCTAGCAGTATCAGAGTAGCTGTTGGACTAGAGACCTAATGGCCCTTTTCCAATCTAAAATCCTATTATTCTGCATGATGAATTATAGCTGTGGAGTGTAGGGGTCTATGAGAAACTCAGGCACAGCCAGACATTTGATGGCAAGAAGGTGACGCTGACCGTCAGGTCAGGCAATCTTTCAAACCCTACTTGGCTCCACAGAGAATGGCTGCAAACTGATTGCCCTTTCCTGCAGAATCTGGCCAGTTTCCACAAGGTCCGGTCAGCCACACCCACCGATGACTTGTAGTCATCTGGGAAATGACAGCTCCCAAGCGGAGTGATGAGTGACAATCAACAGCCAACACTCACGCCTGCCCCATTTTTCAGCTCCAAGCCACAATCTAGGCTCTAATAATCGATGGTAATGGACTCCTGGCCTCCTGGCTGCCAGCTCTCTCCTGCTCCGATCCATCCTGTACCGGGCAATGAGAATCATCTTTCTCAGGGGAGTTATTCTGATCATGTTATGTCCCTTCACAGTACTATGCAGTAGTTCCCAATTGCCTCCTGAATCTGTTTGAGTCTAAGTGATCGTTGACTTCCAGCCATCACTCTTAGCCTCCCTTTCGTTTCCTACTTCTATCCCAGCCTTGAATTCTTCAATTAAGCAAACCAGTCTGCCATATTTACTGGAATAACCCCCCCATTCCAAAATCTCACCCCAAAACTGAAGAAAAAAATATGTGGATTAACTGTTCCCAAAAGCTGTTAGGGAGCTGGAATGGACTCTTTCATTTTACAGATGACAAGAGACCCAAAGTCACACAGATAGAGAGGAGTAATTATATTAAGTTGGCATTTATATAGTACTTTAAGGTTTGCAAAGCATTTTACGTGTTATATCATCCTCACAGCAGCTCTAGAAAGCACTACTTTTAATCCCTGTTTTACAGCTGAAGAAATTGAGGCTCAAAGAGATCAATCAATCTGCCCAGAGTCAGACAAGTAGAAAGTATCAGGTTCAGGTTTGGAAGCTACATTTTCTACATCCGATTCCAGCATCAACTCATTATACTTTACTATGTTTTAGAAATGTGGCCCTACATTTTCAGAAGAAAAAAAAAAAGAATCAAAGCTATCAGAAGTCACATGGAAAAAAAATTTCCAAATCACCACTTCTTGGAGAAATGCAAATGAAAACAATCAGGATAGTATCTTGAATCTATAAGATTGACTCACATGAAAGAAAAGAAAAAAGACAAATGCTAGAGGGTATGGGAATACTAATGCATAGTTGGTGAAGTTGTGAACTGATCCAATCATGCTGGAAAACAGTTTAGAACTATGACAAAGAGCTATAAGACTGTATAACTTTTGACCCAGAAATACCACTACTTGCTCTGTATCCCAAAGAGATCAAAGAGAAGGGAACAATTGCACATAAATACGTATAGGCACTCTTTTTATGGTAGCAAAGAATTGGAAATTGGAAGGTTACCCATCAATTGGGAAACAATTGAAGAAGTTGTACTAAATAATTGATTGAATACAATTGTGCTATAAGAAATGATGAGCAACATGTTAGGAAAACTTATGTGAACAGATGCAAAATGAAGCAAGTAGAACTGGGAGAATATTATATACAGTAAGAACAATATTGTTTAGATGATGAATCTTGAAAGACTTAGCTATTCTGATCAAGGAAGTAATGCTGCAAAACTCCAAAGTTCTGGTGATGAAAAAGTGCTATTTATCTCCAGCAAGAGGAGAGATAAAGCATGAGTGAAGACTGAAGAATACCTTTTAAATTTTATTTTTCTTGATCATATCTTTTTTTTTGGCAACATAGCTAATATGAAAATATATTTTGCAGAACTTTAAAAAAATGTTCCTGTACTTCTAGGTTGGTACAAAATCTTAAATACAGACAAATATATTGGTAGCTTGTTCCAAATTAGATTTTTTTTCCTAGTTATTCTGATCTGCAGTGTGTTATATTCAATTCTTTTAGAAGACTAGTGCTGTGGTTCCAGCAGAATTACAAATGAGACAAATAAAAGTGAAATTTTAAAAAATTAAGTAAATGTATGTTGAACTGAGAATTACCCCCCCCCAAAAAAAATACACCTATTTATACTTGGAGAAAAGTGATCATTATTTTCCAGTTTCTTCAAGATGAACTTTTTCATTGAAATGTTGTTTCCAGTTAGATAACAATTAGTGACACCGACCTGCACCGAAGCACCTACTTTGCTGCCTCTCAGAGCAGGGAGCTGTTCCAGGGGCCCATGAGCTCTGGCAGGATTTACCAAGGCAGAAAGGTTGCAAGTCTTGGAGTGATAGCCTCCTTCAGTCTGGAGAGGTTCCTCATGACATAAGAGATCACCAGCTGCTGAAAAGCAAACAAAAAACAATAAGAAATCTTTATTGTTGGGGATTTGTTGTTGTTGTTCATCATGGAGGACTTAATTAGGATAATGGGATGAATAGGAACTAATTAAGAAAGGGAGGGGACTAGAATTAAGAGTGATTGGGAAAATTGTCTTGTAAAAGATTGGATTTTAACTGGGATTGAAGGAAGCCAGCAAAGTCAGTTAAGTGTTGGGGAAGGAAAAGGATGTCATCCTTCTTCTTGACTAAGCTATTTGTCCTGATGTTAGATTAGGAAGAAATGTTTTCTGAAAATTGAGCTGGAAAAACCAGCCTTTTCTTTGATGCAAGACCACATGCTATGTGAATAATAAGCTGGCATTGCAATCAGGGAGGCCTGGATTCAAATTCTCCCACTGACTATCTTAGCTGCGTGATCCCTCCTTCCCCCCAGGACTAATGTTTCTCTGCTTCACACTAAAAGTTTCCAAAGAGTGTTTGCTCAGTGGTAGTTTCTAGTTCTCCTAGCCCTCTCCTAACTCCCCCCACCAAAAAAAAATAATAATTGGTATCATGGATAGGTAATTGGTATCATTTGTCATTAAAATACTTTAAAGAGAGTTTTATTGACAGTTGGTTTGAAAAAATATCAACAGCTGACCTAATAAGTACAAAAGGGGTGTGTGGGGGGCTCTCTTACTCGATGGATGAGTAAATTTGAAGTCTACCAAGTTGTGTTGAATGGCCTTAAACCACCAGTTAGCCACAGCACAACAGAGCCTCCTTAAGGACTTTGAGGAACTAGCAAAACTTCCAAGTACAATAGGCACCAGATTAGAAAGTAATTGGGGACTGTTTGGGAAAACAAATAAAAAATACGATACAATGTGGGAAATATTAATTTGTGGTTTTCTAAGTCAATGTGTGGCCCAGGATTGGTTTCTGTTTGACTTGTTCACCGCTGTCTTGGAAGATCCCAAGATGAAGAGGACTGTGTGGGCAGAAAGTACAAACTTGAAAGTTCTCAGCTTCCCGGGGATGAAAACTTTCCAGTCCCTTCAGCATCTGTCCCTCAGGATGACCTCCCAGTCATGCTGATTGGCCCAACCTGGCCAGCCCCAGTCTGCCCAAAGGCCATCCGGCTCTTTTCTGTTTGCAACTGAATTTGTCCCAAGTTCTGGAATCCCCATCTGCCTCGGCACAAAAGCGTATCAGAGCAGAGATAGAACCCGGCTCCCGTGGGTTCCATTCAGAGATTCTTGTATAACAGCAATTTGCTTTTCTCACCAAGCCTTAGGAAGGACTCTACTCTTGCTGATAATTTGCTTGTAGGAAATGGGGGCGTGAAAAGAGGAGAAATATGGAAGTAGGGCATTCTTCCTACTTCTAACTGGAATTAGAAGTGGCTGGGAAGAAGAGAGGAAGAAAGGAAGGGGGAAGGGAAGGGGAGGAGATGGAAAACTAAATCAGATGGTTCCAGGTTCCTCTATATCCCTCCCTACTGTTCTCTGAATCAGTCCATGTATTTCCTCCACTTGTTATTCAGAACTCCAGTAGACTCATTTCCTACCCTCAGCAATCTGAGAGCAGGTAGCATCCCAGTCACTGATGTCAAGTTGATTTCACTTGGGTGTTTCTCAGTGCAGCTGTAGTTACTTGTATACACTTCTGCATAATTGTGCAATCTCTGCTTACATGTGTGTGTGTGTTTTGTCCTGAGGTTTCCTTTAGGCTAGAAATCCCCCCAACTGGCAGGATGATCTTCCTCTAGAACTCCCCACAGTACCCATCCATGTTCAAGTAGGATACTATGAAGAAAAACCCTTTAAAAACTGGAGTTTTACCCCCAGCACACAGGAATCTCTTCTTTTAGTGCCTTTTCCTTACTCAATCATTTAAGATTTAAAAATGTTTTTTTCCACTTAGCCAAAATCTCCCTCTCATGTCCTCCTACTCCTACTGAGAAAAACAGAAAAAACAAAACCCTTGTAACAAATATACTATAGTCAAGAAAAATAAATCTCCACAATGGCCATGTCAAAAAAAATCTGTTGCTTTTTGCATCTTGAGTCCATCACGTTTCTGATGGTTTGCCATTTTTCCTCTGCAATTGTTCTTGATTGCTACGTTAACCAGAATACGTAATTCTTTAAAAGTTTTTTGTCTTGCAATGTTGCTCTCATAGAATTTGTTCTCTGGTTCTGCTCACTTCAGTCCGCATCAATATTTAGTCTTTTTAGGTTTTTAAAAAATCATTCCTTTAATTATTTTTTATAGCAGTATAATATTCCCTTATATTCATATAACATAATTAATTCAACCATTCCCCATTGATGGTCTCGTCTTAATTTCCAATTATTTGCCACTATAAAAAGAACTGCTAAAATATTTCTGTCCATACTGCACAAAAGACCTTTCTCTTTTTCTTTGATCTTTAAGTAAACATTTACCAATTTTCTGAGCATAATTACAAATTGCTTTTTTCAGAATGTCTGAATCAGTTCATAGTTCCACCAATGAATTAATATTCCTGTTTTGCTATGGCCACTCCACTATTTGTCATTTTCCTTTGACAAAGATGATCTTTTTTTTTAATATTAAAGCAGTAGCTCAGATTTGCTTTAATTCACAATTATTGGTGCTTGGAGAGCTTTTTCCATAAGGTTTCTCATGAACTTGAATCTCTGCTTCTGAAAGTTGTCTATTAATATCCTTTGATTGTTGATCTAGTAGAGACTGATTGTTATAGTGCACATTAGGAGGACTTTATAAATGTAATCGATTGATTGATACATTTGAATCAGTTCTTTATGTAGCATAGAAATTAAATTGTCACCATAAAGTCATTTAAATTGTATACATCCAAATTGTTTATATAGCAGGGTTGATTATGATGGAAGGGAGAAATATCTCTCTTCTTTGTGGGAGGGATGGTGCATGGTAACAGCATGGATAGAGGATTTAGAATTGGAGGACCCAGATCAGAGCCTGGCCCCAGGAAACTGAGATCTTGGGCAAGTCACTTAGCTTCTCCGAGTCCCAGTTTTTTTTCTTGGTGAAGTCGGGATAATATTTATTCTAGCATCTTCACAGGGTTGATGGGAGAAAAAAAATGCTTTATAAACTGTTGAATAAATAGAAGCTACTGTTATTATTTTTAGTTCTTCAGTATTCCAAGGTCTATAGAAAGCACAATATAAACTATGTTGGTAATATATGTTCAGAAATACCAAGTGGTTTGGTGGAGAGAGTACCAGGCTTGGAGTCAGAAAAAACTGGACTCAATCCAGTGTATAAAACCTGGGCAAGTTGCTTGCACCCAAGCCATTCATTAGGATTTAAAATATAGGCTGTCCTGATTATTTGGTTTAAGTATTTTCTAAATCAGGGATTATCTCCGTTGTGGAAATTACAGATTTTTTTCATAATAGAAATCAGTAAGTGAAGATGGGAATGGGAAATATTTTAATTCCTCATGATAAATAATTATAATTTGAGGTCATAAATAAAGTAAATTTAGTCCCCTCAGCCATTCTGTGACCCTTAGTGACTCCACTGTTCAGCATCCATGCAAAGAATCCAATAGGTGAACCCTAATGGATCTGAGGATCTATGTCTTTGGGTACCTTTCATCTCACTTGGTCTAGAGGAAGGAATATCTCCCTTCTCTCCAGAGTCAAGAATCAGCAAGGAATCATAACACATAGTCATAACCCTCAGATGAATGCTATCTAGGAATAATTCAGCAACAACCAACAGCCAGATTCAAGAAAGATATGTGAGCATGGATTGTGAGGGGGGGAAAGTAATATCAGGTAAAAAATGACACAACAATCTCTGTGAGAAAAACATGAAATCAGCCCAGAACAGGAGGTTTGTGAATTTGGGGGAATGCAATTTATTATCATTAATCTCTAACTAAAAATTAAATTTCCTTCAATTATTTACAAAATCTATTTGGAGAAAGGTCCAAAGACTTCACCAGATGGCCAAAGGGTCCAAGATTGAGAATTATGGATCTAGTCCAACACTTTCATTTCATTCAGGAGGTGACTTATTTAAGGTGGCAAGGGTAAGAAAACTTGGCCAAATTTCTATGTGCTACCACTTGCCAGCTAAGACTTTTTCTGTTGAGCCATTTCCCTTCCCCCTTTTCACATCCTTCTCATATGGAAGGGTCGATTAGTCAATAAGTAGGAGTTATTTCTCCATACAACTAATAAACAGTCTTTTTTCTTTTTACTCTCCTCAAGAGTGTTCTGATCTGCCAGAAAAATGGAAGCAGAGGTCAGTTGAAAAATGTAAATTTCATATTCCTTAAAGTGCCCTAGAAATATTACCTTCGTCATCATCATCTTCATCACCATCATTTTTTAAGTGAACTACACAGAAAGATGAAATCTGGACAAGCCTTGGGTTCTTCATCAATAAAACAAGAGGAATGAACTGGATGATCTCTATGGATTTTTCAGGAAGCAGGACTTCAGGATTCTAGGATTCTGTGCTCCATGATTATCTAGGTCATGCTAAAAGAAGATCTGCTTACAAAGAAAGAAAGGTACAAAGAGAAAGTAGCACTTCTAGATCTGATTTAGTTGTCATTTAATCGTATTTTATTTTAGAGATGAGGAAGTTGAGACTGAGAGAAGAAAACTGAATTTGTTCAAGGTTATGCAGCCCCTTTAGTGGAAAAGTCAGCATATAACCCCATTTTTATCCTTTTTATTTGCTACTGACTTCATGGTTTCCCTTATGCCGCAGTGTGTATTGAAGCTGTTCTTCTTTTCACTTCTCTACTCCTGAAACTCAGGCTTAAAAGGAAAACTTCAGAAATCACCTAAAAGAGTGTTAGTTCAATGTCTAGTCATTTCACTATCCTGGAAGATTCATAAACTTTGTTGATTTGGTTACTTCCTTCACTACCATATCTTACAAAGTTTTTCATCCTTGAGTAGATGATGTCAAAGATTGATCCTGTTAAAAATATATTTCCTTGTGGCCAATTTTCTATCCATAAGTTGTGCACTTATAGATGCTCATCTCCTTGTCAGGTTGATAACTGAAACTTTTCCAGCCTAGAGGAACATAACAAAGTGTGTGCTCCACGGGCTTCTTCTTGGAGAAGAGAGAGAACTCTTGCATGTTCCCTTTTTAAGGGAATGTTTCATGATGGTCCAACTTCATTTTGTAGTCTGTAACTTTTCTGTTTTGACTTAAAACATCAGACACCTTCATTTGCATTCACTTGCTCCCATTTTGTAAGAGCAGTGTCCTACAGTCAAAGCTGGATTCAAAATAGACAGACCTGCTTGTTTATATTTCTGTCTGCTTATCGGATCTTCTACATGTCTGACTCTGTACCCCACAGTTATGTTTATGTATTGATCTTTTAGTGCAAAAATTAGGAACCATTTGAGGAATCCACCGGCAAAAAACAAAGCAATCTTTTCCATTATGTTCTATTGACTTATTTTTGAAGGAATAATGAAAGTACTTTGCTTTTTGGAAATGGAATTGAGAATCTCCTTTTAATGATCAATTTGCCTGCCCCTTCCCTTTGGCTCTTGCCAATTTGCAGTCTATGAAAGAAAGTTTCCAGAGAGCTTTCAGAGTTATATCATGGCAGCAATGTTTTCCTACCTCATCTCAAAGAAATTGGTATTCAGCACCACGATTTTCTGAGTTTGCCATGACAAAACCATTTTCTGTATGCTGAAAAAATATGAAGAAGGCAGAACACGAGGAGCCAAAGGGTAGGAGAGAATGCACAATCAACAGATGAAGAAGATCTGTGAATAAAAATCATTAGTCCCTGGGAAAAGCTACCTCCAGGGAAAACTGATGTTGCCAGAGGCAGGCATTTTGGGATAACTGGGGTAACTCCTTGGTCAATTTCTCTAGAGCAATGGGCTCATGAAGGCTTTCTGCCCACATGGTCCAGCTTCAATGTGAACTTGAGCTTCTGGCAGGTAACATAAAGAAGCAGGATCACTACTAATGTGGGTCACTTGGGTTGTGTCTCATAAGTTGGGCAACTGGACTTGGAATGATGACTCTGCTCTTTTCCAGCTCATTTTTTGTTTGTTTTGTTGTTCATTTTGTTTTATTTCTCTGAGTCCATTTCCTTTTCTGTCAAATGAGAATCATAATGTAATGTCTATCAAACCCTTTACAAGCCCCAACATCTTCCAGAAATGCTAGTGATTGTTATTATGTTCTTGAAAAAGATCAGAATGATTTCTGGATCCATGATTTCCTTATGTAGAGAACTCTTGATGAGGAGGAAACTCTCCCTCAAAGCATTTCTGTAATTGTTTTTGCAATTTAGAGTCTTAAAGAGTGGTCAGGGAAGACAAAGCCTTCTCAAGAGTATGGGTCAGAAACAGAGCTTGCACCCAATTCTTCCTAATTCTTCATCATCATCGTCAATGAAATGGGAATAATGATTCCTTCATCATCTCCCCCACAAGGCTGCTGTGTGCCTTTGTTGCATCCTTTGCCCACAATCTGTGTGAGCTGTGGTTACTAATGTCAGGCTGAGTCTTGATTTCCCTTCCTTACCTTCTAAAGAACCCTTCCCTCTGAATTCACTGAGCAGCATTTTGAGATCCAGGCGTTTTCCCCCCCAAGCAGCTTATTCCTCCCACAGACTCTGGAGGCTGCACATTTTTCCTGGCCTTCAGCTCAGCCTCAGAGTGCTCCCCCTGCCCTATTTATGAAGGGGTATGCAATAAAGCCAAGAGCGGAAGATGCCCAGCTTCCTTTAAGGATGAGGAGATTTGTTGACACAGCCCATTCAAGGCCACATTATTAAAGGCAGCCGCGGCTCAGAGCTGAGCAGAGTTAAGCACAAACTGTTTTCAATCTTAAGGGAGAGTCAGCACAAATTTTGGATCACAAATGTCACTTGGCCTTCTTTACCAGAACTGCCTTTACTGACAGATTCCAATTATTGAGGTGTGATGCATGGACCCTGAATCATAAAATTCTAGCATATTAGAGATGCTTCTAGCTTAGAATTTTTTTTCCAGCTGAAAGGGAATTTAGAATAAAGCTAGCTTATGAATAGTGCTGTAAGGTTTGCCAGGTAACTCACAGATGGCATCTTACTTCATCCTTATGGCCCTGGGAGAGAGGAGATCTTATTTTTAATATTACAGATATGTGGAAACCGAGGCAGAGTTTAAGTGACTTGTTCAGGATTATACAGATAATAAATGTCTGCAGCTAGATTTGAACTCCCAGCTTCCCCTCCGATCTAGTGCATTACCATTTAGCTTACATTATAAATCAGGACGGAGGTTCAGAGAGATGAAAGCTGCACAATTACTTACAGAAGTTCAGGTAATTGTGACTTGTAGTTCTCACTGGTTGTGGAGCACGGTGGGAATGGCAGTGGGACCATAGTTCTTTAGAAGTGGATACAGGAAGCTTGAGCCATTCATCTCTTCAACAGATTAATACAACTCTCTCTCCATCCTTGTATATGACCCATCCAAACTTTCTCTTGTCCACGGTCACTCCTACTGCACTGGAGGCTTTTCTTGATGGCTTTTCCCATTTTGTGGGGACTAGGGAACCTAAGTCTGTCTACATATTATTCCTGGCTCGCACTTTGTGACCAGCCCACTTTTAAAAAATTCATATTTTGGGGCCAGCTTAAGTGGCACAGTGGGTAGAAAACCAGCTCTGAAGTCAGGAGGACCCGAGTTCAAATCTAGCCTCAGACACTTAACCTGTCCTAGCTGTGTGACCTTGGGCAAGTCACTTAATCCCAATTGCCTCAGCAAAAAAAAAATCATATTTTTTGATGTTATCTCTTCCATGTAAGTCCATCTCTGGAAATACATTACATCCTATTATATGCCTCTGAATGTGAGCCATTAGAAACTATAAAGAAACTTTTTAATTAGATTTTTTTCTCCAGAAGGATAATGTATATTCAGTGCTTTTATGATTCTCTTTCTGATCCAATTGAGGGATCAATTGAGTACAAGATCTGGAGGGCGGGAAGGGGTTGGGAGAATACCCCTGTATAATGCCGGTTAAAAGGCACATATTTTCAGTAAATACCATTTAGCTGATTTATGCGCACAACTACTTGGGGGCAACTTTTACAAATGGAAACCACAATGCTTGAATGTAGGATAATGGCTTTGAATAAAACCAGAGGATGGGTTGGAATCATCTTGTCTTAGGGGAACCAGATCCTTTTAGGATTGGTTGAGAGTTTTTAGATTGTAACTGATTAGACTTGGTATATAATATATCAGATATGGATATGAGAGTTTGGTTTTTTCCTCTAAGTAACCATATTCTAATGGATTGGCTTTCTTCCAGATCTTAGGTAGTTTTTTCCACTCCTCCACCATTAAATAGCAGAACAGTCCTATGTCTTCTTTTTTAAGCAATGTATAAAACGGAACTAGGTTTTAGCTGGATTTGTTCAATTGCTAATAAGATTGGCACAAATGTGTTTACTGTGCTTTTTAAGAAAAGCAGTGGGGCTCAGGGGAAGAAAAGTATGGAGTTGGTAGTCAAAGATTCAAATCCAAACACCTTATAAATCATTTGATGGTTGTGTGCCTCAGTTCCCTCATCTATTCATGATTGAATGATTACTAGAAGAATTTATGGATTCAATAAAACAATGAGAAGAAACTAGAACCAGTTTTAACCTTTTTGTGTATCAGGGACTGCTTTGAAAGTGTGGTGAACTCTAAAGATGCCTTAATATTTTTAAATGTATAAAATACTGAGAATAACAGAGAAAATCAATTATGTTGAAATGCAATCGTGTATGTATACATATATATGTGTGTATGTGTGTGTGTTTCTGTGTATGTGTACAATTTTGATTTTTCTTTGTTTTTAAAATTCAACGGCCCCAGATTGAGAACCTCTGCTCTAGAATGCAGGAGAGCTAAGAGAGAAGCATTAGCTGAGTCCAGCTGGATGTTTCTGTGTGGCTGTCTCCAAGAAATATTGTTTACGGGCCCTCTTGTCACAGCCTGTTCCATTTTAAACCCACTTCTGTTGGAGAGATGGGAGAGAAGGCACCATACATGGTTTCTGTTGGTTTCTAGTTCAAATTCATTTTCTTTTCTGAGCTTTCTTCTCAGCTCTGCTACTGAGCTGCATGACATCATGCAATTCACTTCATCTCTATGGACTTCATTTTCCTCTTCAGAGAAATAAGGGGATTAGGCTAGAAAAGGGAGTCTTTTTTTTTTAACATGTCACGAATCCCTGTTAAAGTTTATGGGTACACCTCAAAATAACTTCTGTTGTTGATTTTATTCATAATTTAAAGAAATGCTTAATTTTAATTAGGGGGCAGTAAAAAAAATAAAGATGTAATTTTTTTCCCTTCCAAGTTCATGGAGCTCCAAAATCCATATGAGGAGCCTCTGGGCCATACGTTAAGAATCCTTGGACTAGGTGATATATTGTTTCTTCTAGATCTAGCATAATCTAAACAGTGATTAGGAATAATATTGTATTAAGTTTCTGATGAGTCTTTTAGATGCTGATTGAAATAGGCAATCTGTAGCAGGAAATAAGCTTTCTTGAAGCTACAAGAGCTGTTTTTGCTTTCCACTTAAAATTTAGGGAAAGGCTAAAAAGAAAAACAATCAGGAGGGAGGAAAAAGAAGAATCTGTTAAGTGAAAAGGGCTTTTCTTCCTCCCCTCCCCTTTCCTTCCCTTTCTCTTTGTTTTTCCTCTCCTCACTTTTCTGACCCCCTCCCATCTCTTTCCTTCCCCTTATTTATAGGAGGCAGAATTACAATAAAAACTCATTACTTATTATATCATTTAGAAAGGAAACTAGATAGGGCAAATATATTATAGGATCAAGTCCTTTCTCTGACCTATATTTTTTGAGATTCTGTCCCCAGTAGCACACCAAATTCAGCAGTGTGTATCAGTCTGTTTCAGAGATATATAAGGGGTGTGTGTGTGTATATATATATATATATATATATATATATATACACACACACATATATAAGTCTTCTTTCCCAAGGCTTTCAAGTTCCTCAATCCTTTTAATACTTTGATTATACAGAACATGAGGAAATCTATCTGTAGTAGACATATGATATGGAAATTGAAAATGTATGTGTATTTCCATGAAAAAAGTCTCATGCTAAGTGTAATCTATCTATCTATCTATAATATACACATTTTATATATGTATCCTCAACACAGTGCTCACACATAAATGAATGAAGGAATACACACACACACACACACACTTATTTACATATGTATGTATTTGGGCCAAATAGATTCCTGCCTCTTGATTAGAAATGACCATATATTACTTAAGGGAATAGACTTCTTGGTGGCTGAGTAACAGCCACCTAGTTCCCAATTCTAGCAAAGAATAATCTAAGTTGCTTCCCTCTAGTTGAGTTTTAATAGCATAAAAGGGGACAGCCTTGCAGCGAGACTGAGGCTTTAAAAAAGGCAGCACCAGCAGCCTGTCTCCAGAGAAAGCCAAAGGAACTACTGCACAGAACCAGGTCTCTCGGGCCCAGCTCTTATTCCTCCCCTCTTCCCAGGTGCTATTTGGATTTCCAGTGGACTGGAGCAGAAGAAGGAGTGTGGATGCACTGGAAGAGATAATAGGATGCTAAAATGCAGAGCCATGGATCCCTTTGGGACTCATGGGAAGTCTATGGGTCCCATCACAGAATACTGATTTTCCTAACATTATAATAATTATAATAAGAACTATAATAACTCAAACACAGGATATTTTCCAATTATACTGAAATGACATCATCAAATGTACTTTACAAAGAAGTTCATGGACCCCAAGTTAATATCCCTCCAGCTAGCCTCCCTATTTTATAGAGGAGGCCAGTGAATGTGGTTTCAGGGATGGAGATCCCGTGGTCACAAAGAGGGATCTCTGAGGCTCCAAGAGCATCGGGGAGATGCCTTTCCATAGGCCAGGCAACACACCTTGCTGTTCTGGGCCTCTTATCTATAAAATATCTGTGAGATGCTGTTTCTTTTCCCCGGGCTACTGGGAAGAGAACCCTTTACTGATCACAAAGCACCAAATATAGGCAAAGTGGCCCAGATGAGACTAGGCTAAGGAAGTGGTTACTGAGCTCACCACTGTTCCAAACCTAGCAGAGATCCTCAGACCCTGCAATCCATATGGACCATTTTTGCTATTTCCGTGTCAATATCCAGCCTCCAGGAGCATCCCCTAGAAAATAGGGGTCTGGAAAAATTTCTGTAGACTTTGTATATCTAACCACCCCAGCTCGGTCTATCTGAATAGACAGGTGGCAAATAGAAATCACTGTAAAGCAACCAGCAGAATTTAAAGAAAGCCAAGAGACTTAAAAGGGACTTATTGTGATTTTAATTATATGATGGGTTGTAAAATATTCAGGTATTTTTATTCCAGGGAACAAAAATACACCATGATTTTTTTTTAATTTTAAATGTCTGCTTACAAAGCAAAATCCCTTTAACTTGGGCAAAGGAATATCTTGTTCCCAAAGTGAATAGCAATGAGACACTTGAAACTACTACCCAGGGAGCTGACAGCGTGATCATTATGAGTTCCAATGGAATTCTACCTACAAAACCTTTAAATATAATTAAGTACAGAAACTACTAAAGGAACACAGAGGATTTGACTTAAACCCACAAAAGCCAGAAAATTTAGAATTAAGGCTCTCCTTCCATCCGACTCATCTAGTTGTGGTTAGCAAGTGCTTTCATATTGTCCTCTCCCAGGGGGCCTGAGAGCTGTGGGTAATCTCATACACCATAAGGCACATTACACAGACACAATAGGGTGAATTAAGGAAGAAGTGGCAGCCTAACCTGAGCTGCCTAGCTTTTGTTGGCTGGAGGAAACCCAGAGAGGCTATTTTAGCCCATTTGAAAACTTCATTTCCTGGTTTTGAAAATCAAAAGCTAGCCCTACTTAAAAAAAAAAAAATAACAAACATCCAGCCTAGTCAGTACTTCAGTCGAGTGGGACGCCTGAGAACTGATGCCATCTTTTATTTGGATCCAGGAAGGAGAGGCTTGGGTTGTTGAGTTTGCTTTGAGTAGAGAGAGAAAGTGTGAGACTACATGGACTGATGTAAAGAAAGCGACAGTTTTAGAAAGGGATCCTGAGTTTTTGTGGATCGTAGAAGAGGAAGAGGAGGAGGAACAAATTTATACCTCATGATTTTTGTCCTCTAGAAAAGTGTCTGTAACTCATGTCTCCAGCATCCTGAGTGGAGTAGAGGTGCTCAGTGAATGTCTTACCTCCATTGGCCAAAAGCAGAGAAAGGACATAGGAGGGATTTTCTGTTGGCTTTTGTCTTGCTTGTGATCTTCAGAGTTGTAGGATTAGAGATTTAGATATATCCTAGTCTAACTCTCTCAACTTAGGGATGAAGAAACTGGGAACCAGAGAAATAAACTGAATGTTGGAAAGGATGGCCGTTAGAAGATTCAGCATTTTACCTCCGTGACATTTGTCCTAAAGTCTATCTGACAGTGAAAGCCTTGGCTAGTCTATATTGGCTCCTGAACAAAAGTTCATGACTTCCAGACTTAGCTTCCATTAATATTCTGAATGCATGCTCCTTTTTAGCTAAACTGGATCATTTATTCTTACTTGCACATGCCCTGCACTTTCCCACCTCTATACCATTGGTCATGCTGACCTTTCTCATCTCTGTTAGCTGTCCTTCCATCCATCCTTCAGTCCACTCTTCAAATGCCAGCTCCTCCATGAAATCTTATGTTATCACCCTCTCCTGTGCTGGAGATAACTTATCTTCCAGCTGATCTCATAGCACTCTATATACTTCTATTTTTATCTTCTTATTTGCACTGCATTTATCTGTTGCCTGCCATATTCCACATACAAAATCATAAGCTCAGTAAAGTAATTGTTGTTCAGTCATGTCCTACTCTTTGTGACCCCATTTGGGGATTTTCTTGTATGGATACTGGAGAGGTTTCCTATTTCCTTCGTCGTCTCATTTGACAGAACAGGAAATGGAGGCAAATAAGCTTAAATGAGTTTACTCAGAGTCACACAGCTAGTAAATGTCTAGAACAGATTTGCACTCGGGAACAAAAGTCTTCCTGATACCAGATTGGCTGTCTATCCACCACGCTACCTAGCTGTCCCTCTAAAATAGAGACTAACATTTCGTATCTTTGTAATTTTTCCAATGTTTACCATCATGGTGCAGTGAGTAAGTGCTACTAAGCATGTTAGTCAATGAATGAATGAAAGACTACATTATTTGAAAAAAAAAGAATTCTATCGAGACATCAAACAGATGATTGTTTATGGAGTAGGGACACATATTAAGAACGTGTAGAAAAATTTCAATTTTCTGGCCCTTTTTATCTGTTGATCACCAAAGGCCTGAACTGTGAGTGAAGATGTGAATTACATGTCAAAACATTTTCTGATAAGATATTAAAGTTTGTTGTCTGCACGTTAACAAGAAATGGAAGTACCTGTGTACCGTAATTTAAGAAAAAAATGTGACATATGAAATGACTTTATGAAATCATGGATTGAGGGTTAGGCTGTTTGGGGAATACTTGAGCTCAACTCTGATTAGCTCAATGATAAACCAAAAGAAGGGAGATGAAACATAGCACTCACCTCCTGCCAGAGAAGGGATGAATCTAAAATGCATAAAGATGTAAGTTATTAGAGGCATCCAAGATGGGAATTTGTTTTGCCAGATGGTGCAGCAGCCTACTGAAGGATTTATAATTTACTTGGAGTGGAGAGTGGTAGTGAGAGGGGGGATGAGTTAATAAAATTAAAAAAATAAAATTATAGAGTATTCCAAGAGTCTTAATGACATTTTAAGTTTTAGTTTTTTAGATTTTTTTTAGTTTAAGTTTTGAGGTCATTTCATTAAGATTTCTGCTGCATCCTAAACATGAAGGATGGTTTTAGGAAGAGGGCATACAAAGTAAAATTTTATATTATGTAAAAAGAAAGCATGTCAATAGAATTATTTTTAATAGCAAAAAACAACACCAAAAGGATACTGACTCAAAGCATGTTTGAAGATTGTGCACTTTTCTCTCTTGCCTGATTCTGTTAAAAAGTTAATATATTCAACAACTTATCTCATTTACTATTATCTTGAAATAAATATAATTGATTTTTTATTTAAAAAAAGGCCTGGGTTCACATTCTGATAAAAACTAGGTGCGCCTAGTTTGTATTATTTGCCTCTAAATGATTCATTCATTTCCAGTGCTGATGAAATCTCAGGTTTATACAAAGAAAAAAAGTTAATCTGAGAGAGAAGGGAAAAATAACCTTAGATAATTTAGAAAATGAATATTGTCTTGACCAAAAGATATTCTCTTTACCAAAAGACTTGCTATATCATTTCTTTAAAGGATGAGTATTCCCATGCATTTAAAGTAGGATTTGATTTATAGGATTCAGTTTCAATGTTTAAGAATATTATCTGTTTCCTAAAGGGACATTCTCCTATCCCAAAAGTGCATATGCCCAAGGGTTTTGATTTTTCCAAATCAAAGTAAAGATTAGATAAAATAAGTTGTCATTTGCTTTAGAAATTTGTTCGAGAAGATACATTGAAGTTGCCACTTCAGGTGCCTTGGAAGCTCCTTTCTTTTACTGGCAGTGCCCTATGTCTCTGATGAGGTTCTTTGGGAAAGTGTGAGGTCCACTGGAGCCAATGAAGTGTTTGAAGAAATCTGGACCTGGAGTCCAGAAGATCTGAATTCAAATTGACCCAAAGACTTAATAGCAGTGTGATCTTGCCCAAATCTCTTAACATTTCTCAGACTTGGTTTCCTAATCTGTAAAATGAAGATTAAATACTGGTGCTTGCCTTTAAATTAACCTGAAAGAGCTATATAGATGCTAGCTGTTGTCAATACTTGTAGTAGTACTTTTATCACCAGGACCTGGCATATAATAGTCACTTAAAAAAACATTGATTGATCTAAGGAAACAAACAAGACGAGCTTTCATTCATCCATTTCACATTTCAGCTAGAACATTTTGGAAGCCCCCAAAGATAAGCTGCTTCAGCATCTGTGATTTCACTGCCATGGTGACTTCTTTCCCAAAAACAGATAACGACCCTTCTGGAATAGGGATTCCTAGCCTTTAACGTGTCGTGGATCCCTTTTGGCAGTCTGGGGAAATCTATGAATGTTTTCTCAGAAGTATTTTTAAATGTATAAAACAAAGTATACAGGATTGTAAAGGGAATAAATTGTATTGAAATAGAGCATCAAAATGAACTTTAAAAACTTAAGTTCTTGGACCCCAGTTTAAGAACTCTTGGTCCAGGACTCGAAACGATCTCTGATCACAAAGAGTTTAAATCCTAATTGGGGAGATAATAAATAATTCAAAAATACATTGAGCTTAAATATAAAATTGACAGTAAATATGCAAAATAATTGAATGCAAGACACTCTGGGAGGAAGGGCAAGAGCAGTTGATGGGATCAGGAAAGTATGTATATACTTTTCAATAAACAAAAGGTCTATTTGATATCTCCAAATTAAGTGTTGTTCTGTCTAAGAATCCACTTGGTCTGTCCGCTTCTCCCCCTCCCCACAAAAAAAGGGAAAAAAATCACAAATTACTTGATTAGCTATCTTTCAAAAAATAAATTCATTCTGATCTTAGATGTTGTCAAAAAATATCGAAGGCTTAGAGAAGATTACAGTGTTTATGAATGAAAAGCAGCTGCATCTGTTCGTAATGGCAGTTGGTAAAAATAAGTAAATAAATAAATAAATGCAATGGAAGTGGCTGGTTTGACAGTCCATAGGATAGATTTCAGGCCACGGCAAATATAAAAACCAGGCGAGATAGGAGAAGCACAAAGAGACGGTTTTATCATGGAAATTCGAAAGCCCCCTTCACTGTTGCAGGGCTATGGAGTGCAGCCATGATTATCAGTCAAGAAAGCCAGCACAGCAGTTGATAATGACAGGTACTTATGTAAATAGATTTCAGAGCCCAGGCAGTTGGGGCTCCAGAGGAAGAAAAAAGCTCCCAGGAGTAGGAAGGCATCGGAGTTGCTGCAGCGGTGGGTGCACGGGCAGAGTGTGTTCTGTATTCCATTACCTAAACACAGAACCCCTCATTTAAGCCGCTGCTTTGAGTTCTCGGTGTTTTTGTGTTTCTGGCCCATTTCCAGAAATAGATAGCTCACCGTAGGCACAGGGTAGTGATGAAACTCTTGAGCTTCTAATCCCAAGGCCTGTGAGTCCTGGTGCTGTCACCTGTCACAGGGATAAGCACAGGTAAGTCACTACGAGGGCAGCTAATGGCCCCCTGGATGGAGGAGTGGAACTGGAGTCCAAAAGGTACTTCTCCCTGAGTTCAAATCCAGCCTTAGATACTTACTAGCCGTGGGACCCTGACCGAGTCACTTGACCCCGTTGGATTCGGTTTCCTCCTCTGTGAAATGAGCTGGAGGGGAAAATGGCCAACCCATCTAGTATCTTTGCCCAGAAAACCCCAAATGGGGTCGCAGAGTCAAATAGAACCGAACAAGTCACTTGAACACTCTGGACCTCAATTTTTTTATCTGTAAAATGGGGAGAAAAAAACTTGCATCAATTCATAGAATTGTTGTGAGGGAAATACACATGCTTCCTAACTTTAAACAAGTGCTGCTTTGCCATATCATTTATAGTCACTTAGTCTAATTAAATCTCATAATCAGGTAATAATTTACCTACTCTGAACAAGGTATTGTAGGAGGCTCTGGAAACATAAAGGTTTTTAATAGCTCCTGCCTTCAAGGGATATTGTATTTTTTACTAGATGTTTGGAGGGGAAGAGATATAACATATAAACATAACTGTAGACATGCTGAATTTAGGAGGGCGAGAGCCCTGGTAACTATGGCATCATAAAAACTTGCCCCACAGGGTGGCACATAATTGACCCTTGAAGAAAGCTAGGGATCCAAGAGATGGAAAGGGGAGTAGGAATGGGTATGGGGGTAGCAGAGAAAGCTAAAGCAACTGCCTGTAGTTTCTCTATTTTCCCCTTCCCTGTGACCTTCTTTCCTGAGAAAACTCCCTCTGTTAGGGCAGGGTTACAAGAGATAACTAACCTGAAGAAGAACCTTTGCTTTTGCTAGCCCTACAAGAGACTTTGTTTAATTAAGAGGAGAGGGGAGGAGAGAGAATGAGAAAGCAAGAGGAAGAAGAGGAAGGGGAGGAGGAAAGGGGAAGAGGAAGATCACTATATAGAAGAAATCTTTATAAGCTTTGTCTTCTTTGTTCCTTTGGAGAGTTTCCACCCCTACAGGTGGGGCTCCCTTGTTGGTGAATTCAATAAATCCTCACTGGTTCCTAAATTTTGGATTTGGTTAATTTTGGTTTTGGTATAGTACTGGTTTGTTGCAGCAAAGTCAATTTTCCCAAGGGGATAGTCTAAGCATCCGGCCACTGTGAGCAAAGAAAATGGGAGATGAAATATCAAGTTCAAGGAAAAGCGAATAAATCAGTTTGGCTGGAACCTGGAATACCTTGAAGAAAATAATGTAAAATAAATCTGGAAAAGGAGCTTGGAGCCAGATTTCAATGGCTTTATCCACTCTTTTTCCTCCTTTATTTCCTCTTTTTTTCTCCTCTTCCTCATTGTCTTTCATCTCCTTTTTCTCTTCCTTTTATTCTCCATTCTTCTCCATCTGCCCCCATCTCCACCACCATCATTATCAAAGTAAACTCTCCAGGATAAGTTGTTAAAGATGATCTTATGAAACCATATCTTAAAATGCCTTTCAGCCAGCCAAAAACATGGAGTCTTATCAGTTGAGTTATTTTGTTTTTCCTTTTTGACCTTGAAGATTGCTAACACATCTAGATTATGTTGAGAAACTTCCAACCAAGCTAATTAAGTTACTAGAATATCATGTCATATTATAGATCATATATTCCTGTTGTGTGTAGTATAATTTAATAATTACATAATATGATATATATAAATGTTGCATAGATATAAAAGGATATTTTGAATAATCAAGTCTCCGTCACACTAAGTAAGCCTGGATTCAGACATCAAATATACTAGTAGATACCAGGGTTTTTAAGCTGGTGTCCATGAACTTGCATATGTGTGTGTGTGTGTGTGTGTGTAGTTTATAACTTTTATTACAAATGGGTTCCTATGTCATCCCGTGCATTTTATTTGTATATATTTAAATACATTATTCCAAGGAATAGTCAGTAGGTTTTACCAGCATAAAAAGGGGTTTATGACCCAAAAATATTAAGAATTTCTGCCCTAAAGTCATTCTCTGATGACTCTTCTGGTCATGGCAATGACCCTGAGTTCTCAAAGGCTAATGGCCCCAGAATGCAGGAGCAGCTCTTAGCAAGTTGCAGAAATTTTGGATGACAGACGATGTATATCAAGAGGAAGTATGGAAATGCTCATTTTCAGCAGGTGGCCCCCCAGGTGAAGATCCCCCTGCCCTGACCCCAAAGCTTCTAAAAGAACATCTAGTAAGACCTCTGCCTTGGTGGTGGGGGTTCACTCACTAAGGAAGTGCCAGAGCCTTGGGGTGCAGGGCTAGTTAAAAGCGCACATAGTAGGCCTTCCATAGATATTTACTTGGTGGATTGATTTGGGTCAATTTCTCTGAAGATCTCTGGTCTTTTCTTTTTCCTATTTCTTAGCAACTTTTCAAGGCACTGCTTTTCCCTTTCAGTGACCAACAGCCTTTATGTGCTGAGCAAAACCTGGCCATTTAATCTCCTGAAAAGGTAATTACAAAGGGAAATCTGTTGCTGAAAACTGCAGTAGCAGCAAAAATCCAAGTCCCACACCTCATTCCAGATCGGATCTCCCTCCCAGAACAGCCCCCCCTCTCACATACACACATGCACACATTTTCTCTTTCTATCTCTCTTGTCTCTCTCTGTCTCTGTCTCTCTCTCTCTCACACACACATACACACACATTTTCTCTCTATCTCTCTTGTCTTTGTCTGTCTCTGTCTCTCTTTCACATACAAACATACACACACACAAATAGGATTGCAAATTTAGAACAGAAAATGTCCTTCAAGATCATCTAATCCAAAATTTTCATTTTGTAGATTCCCCAAAAGGAAAGGGAGCAGCCCAATGTCTTAGCAGGCTAGAATTCAACTGGAAATCTGCTCCCACCAAACCCACCTCTTCTTCTCCAGTTCTGAATATTCTTTCCTCAATGGAATATGGTTATATTTATTATATCATATCATATATCTGTTGTCCCATCCCATTCTTATTTGTTATGTTATGCTAATTATATTAATTAAAATGTTATGTTACTGTATACATATGTTGAATTTAACATCTTTTAACATATTTAGCATATTGTATTACCCTCTAGGAGAGGGGGTGGAGGGAAGGCAGGGATTTGGAACACGAGGTTTTACAAGGGTCAATGTGGAAAAATTATCCATGCATGTGTTTTGAAAATAAAAAGCTTTAAAATATCACTAAGATAGAGTGATTCTAAACTATGTAAGATGTTTGGGGAGTTTCTAGTATTAAAAAAATGCGTTCCTTTTCTTTTCACAAATAGGGAAATTATATACCAATGGTTTGACAAGGACAATTTAATACAGTGGGACCCAGTGCCTAGAGTATTGCCAGTCTTGGAGTCAGGAAGACTTGAATTCCAGTTATACCTAATTTCTCTCGGCCTCAGTATTCTTATCTGCAATGTGGGGAGAGTAACTGCACCAGTCTCATAGGATTGTAAGGGTAAATGAAATAGAATATGCAAAGTTCCTTGCAGGCTTAGAGGTGCTCTATAAATGTTTTTTTTTTTTTCCCTATAAAGAGATTCTGAGGAGAAAGGGCCAACAGCTATTTTTTTTTAGCAAGTCATGTCAGAGTAGATTTTAACTCTCTGTAGTTACCTTTCAGACAATTGTGGCTTAATTCCTATTATTCTCAAATATCAGTAATAAACAGTGAAATGTCCAATAACATCCTATATTTCCTAATGCTATGCTTTTTAAAAAAATGCTAATGCTTTTTAAAAAATGTTTTATTTTTTCTGGTACACATGGACATTAATTTTTAATATGCTTTTCTTTATGAATCATGTTAGGAGAGAAAAATCAGAACAAAAGGAAAAAAACATGAGGAAAAAAAACAGAAAAAAAATCAACATAGCATGTTTTGATTTTCATTGGGTCTCTATGGTTCTCTTTCTGGAAGCAGATGCCATTTTCTACCCAAAATTTACTGGGATTGCTTTTTTGAAATGCAATATTTGGGGTATGTTTCTGGAAGGCTACACACCAGGATTGTGAGGCTCCTTGGGGTACTGGAAGCTGTCCCTTTGCTAAGAGGGCTAGGAAGCTGAAGTAATTCAGAGAGGTGCTGGAAGCATCATTCCTCTGGGTCAGTTTCTTCAGATGCCTCTCAGGTTCAGCCAGGCTGAGTCATGTGGATTTAGAGCAGATCCCTATTTCTAGAGCGGTTTCACTTACCATTTCACTCCAGAGTTGTTCACCCTTAAGCAAAGGTCCCTCAACAACTTACTTTTTTTTTTTTAAGCTGAATTCTAATATGGTGGAGCAGGTAAAATTCCACCTTCATTTTATTCTCTAAGATTGTCAAAACAGCATCAGTAAGACTGCTTGCTTTATAGATTAGACAGATTTTTGAGAAGGTAAATACTCTCGTTAGCATCCGATGCACTTGCCTTCTGAGGTGAGATCGAAATACATTTAGGTTCATAGGATTCAGAGCTGGCAGGGACTACTAGACTAATTCTTCTATTTTGCAGATGAGCACGCTGAAACCTAAAGTTGTGAAGTGAATGGCCCAATTAAAACAGCCAAATAGTTTTCTTCAAAAAAAAAATTAGTAAAAAAAAAAAATGCAACTCAAAATCCCATTCTGGAATATGGAAATATTCAGTTGCTAATCTGTAACATCAGAATTTGTATACTATTCAGTAATGGAGTGACACACAGGGAGGCTTTGCTCTGGGGTGCTGCAATCTGGTGGGGCAAGTAATGGAAGGAAACGTGCTTTTTGTCAGTGGCCCTTCCTTCCCCACAGTAACCAATATCTCCATAGTCTAATCCTCCACCATTTACTGGAGACTACCCAGCCACTCCCCAGCCACCGCCCTGGAATTCTCTCCTCATGGGACTCTCTTATCCCTATAGCCCATGTATGTGAGTATAAATAAAAACACCTCTTTTTAAGTGTCTGTCTTACCAATTTTCATCTAAAGCCCCCAAAAAACACCCCAAAGCTATTTTTAACAAAGGTGAAAATCAATTACAGTCTTGTAACCATCAATCTTTGGCAAAGACCACGCAATGAGTGTAGACCCGGTCTCTGAACAGGTTTGTTAAAAAGAGGACCCTCAGCTTTTTTTTTTCCTTTTAAATTTTAGTTTTCCCATATGGATTCCCATCAACAGAAACTTTCATTTTTTCCTTCAGAACCAATAAAAATTCTGGGTTGGGCTGGATTCTGAGAATGAGATCATTCAGTTCTTTCCACCTATTGTTATAAATAGATATAAATCTTACTGCCTTCTCTATAAATACACTGTAAATATATATGTATTTATGTGTATATCCATATACTCACCAGCCACACACATTACACATATATGTATATGAATATAGTATATACACATACATGTTTATGTTCTGTGTTTATATGTATATGTGTGTTTATTTTTTATATGCATATATATTGGATGCAGATGTGTATATATATGCATGAATATATGAGTATGTATGTGTGCATTATATATTATATATATTATATATGTATATACATATATAGTATATACACACATATATGTATATACACAAACATACATATATGTTCCTGGATGCTAATGCTAGAGCATTGAAAAGGGGCTAAACATTGCTCCCCTTTTCTTGAGTGACCTTTCCACAGCCATTAGGGCGAGGGGAGAATATGCAAGCAACACTCTCCCCATTCCCCACCGGGTAGAGGTCATGCTTTAACACCTTAGAGAAGAAAGGAGGACGTCTCCTTGTACATTGAAATTCACATTTCCTGCCCATCAGGAAGGTCGTGGACAGCTGTATGTAGCAGTCACTTCTCCGCCTGTCCTGGGGAAGAGCACCAAAGTGGGTGACGTTCTGACATTGAGGGACAGCGCTTTGGAGTCTAGAGACTTGAGGTCAGATTTGGGCTCCCCTTCTTCCTCCCCATGTAACCTATAAATAATATTATAAATATAAATGAATAAAAGTAAATAAGTACAATTTTCTTTCCTATAAAATCAGGAGGTTGGACTAGATCATCTCAACTTTCTGCTTCTAAATCCATAAGTGAATTTACTTCTCTATTAACAGTGAAATCAATGAACAAGAAAAGGGAAGTACATTAACGACTAGAGTCTTGTATTTTCTCTAATGGGAAATATTTTTTATCTTGAGAGACTGTGTGGCAGTGTGGTATTATGGGTAGAGCCCTGAACCTATGGTAAGGAATAACTAGGTTGAAATCCTGCTTTAAACAGGTTTTGTGTCCCAAGGAAAATCACTTAATTTCTCTGAACTCCAATCTTTCGTATGTTAAATAGAGATAATGAGAGGGCAAATCTCACAGCCTTGTTGGGAGGTTCTAGTGAAATTGTATCTGTATCTATGTGTATGTGTACGTTTACGTACACACATGTATGTATGTGAGTGTATATAATGCTTTGCAAATCTGAATAGGCGAGCTATCATTATTGCATGTCCCAGGAGGCTGTGCATGAGCTTCACCTTTTGGCAATACATAAACTCTAGGGGAGCAATCATCGTATACAGTTTTGTTTTGTTTAGTTTTAGGAAGAATGAGATGACAGATTTGGAGAAATGGGAGAATGGGAGAGAAGGAAGAGGGAGAAAGAGAGAAAGGAGAGGAGGAGGGAGAGAAAGAGGGAGAGACAGAAAAAGAGAGGGGGGGGAAAGAGGAGAGAGAAAGGGGGGAGATGAAACATAAAACATCAGCTGCTCCGATATTGGGTTGGAGATGTCCTGGATGCAGGCTCTGGAGACATTCTCATCTTTCTATACCATAGCTAAGTACCAGCTCCTCCTCTGGATTCCTAGCCCTTCTTTTGTCTGGATCACACATTTTATATTTTGCTTTATTTTTTTAACATGCAGCTCACGTTCCCTCTTTGTGAAGTCTTCCCAGGTCTTTCTGGTTTGAAATACTTTCCTTTTTAAAACTTTATATGGTACTTTGTCCCTGTACACTTACCTTGTTTTATTTCTTGTTATAGTTTTCCTTGGATTTCCATGAATTAGCTGCATCCTGACTTTCCTTGATTCTAAAAGATCATCAGACCTATCTAGGCAAGGATCATATCTTACTGATCCTTTGCTCTCTCTTGTCACCATGAAAATGCTCTGCACATAGTATGTGCTTAATAAATATTCATTCAATTGAGCTTTCCTCAATTTACATACCCTGTCCCCTCTACTGAAGTGTAAGCCCCTTGAGGACACAAGCAAGAGAAGTGTATTTTATAGTTTTGTCTTCCTAAGGGTCTTGTATCCTTTTATTAATTATTTAACAAACATACAGTATTGTTGATTAATCCCAGCTGATGAATAAAATATATCCAGTGAATCAGTGTTTAGAAAATTCTGCTTGGCTTACCTAGAATCTAGTCTGATACTTCAGTCACAGATAATTCCATTAAAATTAAACATGTCAGGAGCTCCTACTAAGTGCAAATCCCGCACTGATACATTAAGATTAAAGACATGCAGAAATTATACAAGTTTATGAGTTATAGATGCTCATAAAGGATATAGTGCTCTGTAGATTACATTCTGGCTGGAATGAAATTCAAATGAAATATATACATATATATATATATACACACATATACACACACTTCTGTTCTTAAAGCATTTGCTTCAGCCTTTGAGTGCTTTTTCAGGCATTGTTAATATCAGGTAATGAATATCTGATTATTTTTCTAGATGGGTCCCTTAGCAGCATCGTATCTCATTATTTCAGCATCTTTTGTGAAATATTTTTGGGGACATATCCCTTGAGTTTTGCTTACCTAAAACAAAAAAAAAATTGCTTTTTTCAGTTAAGACTTTTTTTTTTACTTCTTTTGGTAGAAAAAAAAGTTTGTGAAACTGTAGAAGCAGCTCCTAAAATTGGAAATTCTCTAGGAGAAAAAAGGTAGGCTTTAATAGTTTAAATCAATGGTGTAGACCATTCTGCCTCTTACAAGAGGATGTGTGTTCTGCACCCTGTCCTGTCATCCAACTCCCATTTCTTGGGAGACATGGCCTTGCCTCCATGTGTAGAGTTTATTGTCACAGGAACATGACAGAGCATTGATCTGTGCTTTTTACAGTATCCAACAGGTACCCCAACATTGGGGACACAGTAGGCTACGTTTGTGAATTCCACTTTGGACAATCTGGCTAGCAATCTGGGGGTGGTCTTTTTCAATTGCCCAAAGCTTTCATTCTGGCAAAAAAGAACTTCTGAAGAACAGCAGGTCATCCCCAGCTCTGCCCAAACTCAGGGCCCCGGGCCTTTCTCCAGCAGAACTCCACACTGTCTGTGACTCAGGGAATGAGAGAATCAATCTGCTTCTGATGTCCATTTGTCTCAGACCAGCTCTTTGCTGAGTGAGTGTCTGCTGTGGTGCAAATTTGTTTCCAGAATAGAGGTACCTTATTTGAGAATCAAAGGAGTCTAATTACACTTTTATTTGACATATATATATATATAACATATATATACATATATATAATGTATATATAGCAAATAATCGTAAACATCAAAGTAACTCATTTATTTTCTTTGTAACGACAAATGGATTTCCAGCATCCCTTGACACGATCTTTTAGTTATTTTCACTCACCCTCTGTATTCTTGATCCGTGTATTCATTTACTTTTCTTATATGAATCGAGTCCATATTTCTATTCAATCTTCTGAGATTCAGGTTCTCTTCTTCCCAACTTTGTTATTTCCTAAAGGGATTGCCAGCTTTTTAAATACTTTTGCATCCCTTGCTTGGTTCCTTTCTGGGATGCACTTGGCCCTGGGATCAGGGGTGAGAGTGAGCTATGGGGGTGGCAAAGCATGTCTTGTGATTATTTATGTTTATTGGTCAGTTTTAAGGTCTTGGAAGATGTTTTTGCTGTCGTCCCTTGCCTGTTTTTCTGGTGAATGCACAGGGTCCATCACAGTGGGCAACACAAGATGTCTGGGGCATTGATGGCCCCCAGAGAATCAGTACATTAAATAAGAGGAGGGCTACTTATTGGGGAGCTCATGGGAGGCTGAAGAAGCTTTTTACCAGCAGGCTCGGTGGCCCTGAAGACAATGGAAAATGCTTGAGATCGTACATAAATGGACAATTCCATTTAGAGAAGATGCTCGTGGAGGGCTTGGCTTGCACAGCATGGCTGGTTCCTGAGTCACCGAGACAGTTGCAGGACAAGGACCCCAAGCCATATGTTCTCTCAATTAACCTGGGAACTTTCCAGGAGACAAGCAGCTGGAAGCAGAGTGTGGCAGCTGGGTACCTGCTTCCTCAGGGCTGGCAGAAACGGACCCCCTTGCCAGCGAAGGATGTCTAGGTCCTTGTGACAAGAGACTCCTTTGTAACATGTAGTATGCCCATTTAGAGAGAGAAGTCTTGGGGTGGGGGAAAGACCCTAAAAAGCTTCCAGCTAGCATTCCCTTCAGTTATCATCACCACCGGTCGAGCCCAGGGTATGAAGTGACCCTTCCAAGGTCACACACTCAACCAATGACAGAGCAAGAGCTAGTCTTGTCTCCCAGGCTCAAGCTCCTTCAACTAGAATAAACTACCTCTCTGTGTATGAAGGTGAATTTTAGGACAAATAACAAAGCTCATTTTAGGGTATTTCTGAATTATCCTTTCTAAACCGACACGATGGAATAAATGAATTGGCTTGGCTTTCCAAATGGGGGTCAGGGTGGGAGGGAGCAGGAGGGAGGCTCTCTGCAAAATCTGGCCGAGCTGCTTGGAATTTGAACTTGGACCATTGCTGGCAGGCGAGCTAACCACTCTTCTGATGAGCAATATTTCTGCAATTCAGGCTTACTCCCCAAGCGTATTGCAGAGCCCAGAGCTTTTCTGCATCATGCTAATTTTAGAATCTCTGCTGTGGAAACAAACATAGCATCTCCACTGGGGTGGTTGCTTTTCTCAATTCTCCATCCCCCTTCCCCCAACGTGCACGCACCCCTAATCTTAAAGTTAGGACGGAGACGTCATGGCCGAGTAGGAGGAGCATTGGGTCCCTATTCCAAAGACCTGAAATCACATCTCAGTCCTGCAACTTATTACATCTGTGACCTTGGAAAAATAAATGGGTGTCCTTGGGCCTTGGTTTCCTCACAGGTAAAATGAAAGAAGACGTTCTTCCCTAAACTTAGCTCAGCTAGTGTGGGATGGGAGACACAGAGCTACTCCTTGGCCCATTCATGAAGCCTTTTCATCTGGGCAGGACTTAATATAGGCAGAGTTGCACTGGTGCCTTCTCCAAAAGTCCAGGCTCATCTCGACTGCACAGAGAGCTGAAGACATGGAAATGCATTACTTTATTCCATTTAAAACAGAACTTTTCTCATGCTTTTTCTCTGCTTAAAAGCACATGACACCTACAGAACAGGGCGGTTCCTTGTCCTAAAGCTAGCTTGTGAGGTGACTGTGGGTGTCCTCCTCCTAAAGCTAGCGTGTGAGGTGATTTGGGGTGTCCTTGTCCTAAAACTATCATGTGAGGTGATTTTGGGGTATCCTTATTTTAAAGCTAGCTTGTGAGGTGATTTTGGGGTATCCTTATTTTAAAGCTAGCTTGTGAGGTGATTTGGGGGTATCCTTATTTTAAAGCTAGCTTGTGAGGTGATTTGGGGTATCCTTATTTTAAAGCTAGCTTGTGAGGTGATTTGGGGTATCCTTCTCCTAAAGCTAGCTTGTGAGGTGATTTTGGGGTGTCCTTGTGGATGAGATTGTACCAGATCAGGCACATATTCCTGCTGGGGAACACCACCTCCAGACACAGCGTCCTTTCCCCAACTCCTTTTCACAACTCAGGTTTCTAAGTAGCTGCAGTAATTCCTATTTGGAGGAATATTCCGAGGGCGTCCGCTTTTCCTGGCCTTGGTCAGACTGGCTCCCCACATGGCTAAAGAGGTAGCTACCACTTACTGCCACCTTCTCCTTTTTGATCTTTTATTTTGTTGCCCCCCTCAATTAATCAAGGATTGTTTTTCCTCCCTCTTGTTACCCAAATTTAAAAAAAAGGCCTGGCAAAGTCCTTGTCCCAGCCGTGCAGAGCCAAGCAAGACAAATCCAGGGTTGGCCGTGCCCAGAACTGTAGGGCTCATTCTGCATTGTGAGCACATCTGTATTGTGTGACGGCAATATGCACCCGTTCCTGGTACACTGGGTGTCTTGGGAGGAAGAGAACTCTTCCTTAGTGAGGCTCTTAAAGCAAAAACCGACTGCTTGATAGTCAGGGAAAGGCTAAAGCTGAAGAAAGAAAAAAAGAAAGAAAGGAAGGAGGGAAGGAAAAAAAAAGGAGAAAAAGGGAAGAAAGGAAAGAAGGAAGGTAGGTAGGTTCCTTTGTTAGCTCTTACAGGAGATGTGCAGCTAAATATAACCCAATACTAAATAAACTCCCCCCACCCTTGCTCATAATGTCAATGTAAAAACCAGACATATTCTATTTATTGCTGATTGGTTCTGCAGAAAATGGCATTAGGTTAAATAATATTTGCCTGATATACCCCCCCCATACTAATGTTTACTCACCTAAATTCCCTTTCAGTTCTATATTTTGTTTATCCTTATATATGTATGGGTTTTTTCCCTGAATGTAAGCTCCTACAAGGCTGAGGCACTTTATAGTCCCCAATCTAGTCCATTGGCTGGCATACAGTAGGCACTTCCTAAATGCTTTGTGCTTGCTTGTTAGTTGGTCACATAGCAACACTGCAAGGAATGGACAATCAACCCGAGAGTTTGGCTGTGGGGGCCTTATGATGTTGTCAGCTTATTGCAGAATGCTATTTCTTTGGGGAGCATACCCGGGGTTTTCCTTAGTTATCTGCCTTTACTCCTGGCCATTCCTGCCTTTCCACTCCTCTTCCACTTTACTCCTGTCCTCATATGCTGAGATCTAGCCACCCTAACCTTGCTGTTTCTCCCCCGGGGCCCTGATAGTCCATTTCTGTCTATTTTCCCTGACTCTGTGGGATACTCTCTTTCCTGAATTCTAGCTTCTGGCTTCCCCGGCTACCTTCCAGGAGCCTTTCCCATTCCTCCTGCCTCATCCCCTCCTCTACTATCTGTAGACATAAACTCCTGGTGCCTTCCATCTGAGGTAACTTCCCTCTGACACCGGATTTGTCTTGTATGTACTTCGTGGTTCAGATATTGTCTCCCCTTCTAGAATGTGACATCCTCAAGAGCAAGGACCGAGTTTTTGCCTTTCTTTGCATCCCCAGTGATTAGCACGACACTTGGCGGAGAGTAATTGCTCATCCATGCTTGTGAATGGGCTGATTCTTCATATTATAATTGAGAAAACTGAAGCCAAAAGAGGTTCCGTAATGTTTCTGTTTCATAGGATTGTAGATGGCAAAGATGGGCCTCAAAAATAGGTCTTCCGATTCCAGGTTCATTTTTCTTTCCATAGTAAACAATACAGGAACAAATCCTGTAAGTTAACTTAGTAGTTCTGTGTTAATTAATTTGATGAGTTAATTGTTTTATATTCAGGGTGTGTGTGTGTGTGTGTGTGTGTGTGTGAGTAAGAGAGAGAGAGAGAGAGAATGAACGAGAGAGAATGAGGATTAACTGACTTGCCCATAGTCATACATCTAGTTAAGTGTCAAGTGTCTGAGATCATATTTGAACTCGGATCCTCCTGACTCTAGGCTTGGTGCTCTAGCCACTGCACCACCCAGCTGCCCCTCAGCTTCTCCCTTGAAAGATGATTCTTTGTCACTGCTGTATGAGCTGGATTCACTCATCCTAGATTGGAGCATTTAGTTCTAAAGGTCTGCATTGGTAAAAAATCCCATGGCTCCCTGACATCTTGGGCCAACTACAACTAGACAGTGCTCTGAATTGAGCTGATAGTTAACTGTGCAAAGGAGATGTTGCCCTTCCCTGCTGAGGGCACAGTGGAGACCAAGTAGGGGAATGGGGTGGAAAGCACACGTATGTTGAACCTTTCTCATATGCACAAATATGGATGCAGGTGACATGTGCATTTTCCAATAAAGCCTGCAATTAGTGGACAGTGGGTTTGGCTATAGTTCTGTTCTTGAATCTATCCCTTATACCCCCTAGGAGTCAACTGTCACATGACAACCTTTCTGGGGACACTGAGGAAGTTATGGCCACACTGGCTTAGCGTTCATGACCTTTCTGAATGGTGCATCCTTGCGTTCTTGAGCCTTTTTGTGTGCCATGGCTCCCTTTGGCAAGCTGGTGAAACCTATGGATCTCTTCTCCAATTATTATTTTTAAATGTAAAACAGAAAATACAAAGGGACAAAGGGAACCAAAGAAGGTGGAGAGAAAGGTCTTTTTTTTTCTTTCCAAGTGTGTGGGTGCCCTGAAATCTATCCATGGACATCTTAAGGATGCATGGAGTCCAGAGTAAGAAGGCCTCATCTTTAAGATGCACTTCATGTACTCGGCCACACGCGTTAGGGAGCTGGCCAAAAGGGAGATATCCAAGAGCCTCCAGCACACGTCTTTATTGCTCTTCTCCCCATCTGCGTGGTTTGATGCAGGAGGGCACGTGGGCTTCTGCTGGGGAAAAGTAGTGGTTAGTTTTATTAGCTGTCTATGGGGCTGAAGATCACCAAGCCCTTTACAACAAAGAGTTTCGCTTTACTTAAAAATGAAAATATTTTGAAAAAGACCCAACACTGGCTTGTCCATTTTCTGAAGGCCCACAGTCCTTTCCTGCTCATTTTTGTGAATCCTGCGTAACCGTGCTGAGCTATCGTGCTGACATTTTGTGACATGTGTCTGGTCTTTGGTTTAAAATACTAGAAGAACATGCATGTGTGTGTGTGTGTGTGTGTGTGTGTGTGTGTGTGTATGTGTGTGTGTGTGTGTGTGTATTCTGGCAAAAGGATGGCTACTAGCTTTGGACAATTGCATGGTTTCAGGACATTATTGTCCTTGCCAAGTGACATCAAAAGCAGCCTCCAAGCAGGTCCCAGAGAGTCTGCTGGTGGTGATAGGCCTAAGTGGCCACTTGTTAGATGGTTCCTTTGTTTATCCCAGGATTTTGCATTTCCATGAAATCGGACCTCTCTCTAATTGCTTCCATGCTGGCCAAAAGTCGTCAGAGAGAGTTCTGTGGCCAACGGAACGCTGTCATGTTGCGAGACCGGTGTTTGTTTTTATTAAATAGCTGTTCACCAGAGACTTGAATGTACCTCTTCCTCATCGTCTTTGGAGTTTTTAATTTGTTCCCATGCTTAATCCTTGGTTCCTGTGCAGATTTTCTAAGCTTCTACAATTGCTGTAATTCTCTCTCCCACTGTACGTGCGTTTTCTGTCTGCAGTTAGGATGACCAGACAAGAATCGGCTTAAACAAAACCAAAATCCGTTTTGTACGGCTTAAGTGTCGGAGTCACTCTGTCATCTGCATGCTAACTTGGTTGTTTAGGAAATAGGAAAGCCAAAAAGAGGGACTTCTGGAGGCTTGTCTATATAAATGAACAAAGGAAATAAATATAAATGAAAGGAAAAGCGGCCTGAAACTGGGCCCCATGGAGGCTCAGGAGTAGTAAACTTGCTCTGAAAGTCATAGACTCGAACTTGGGCAGTCTGGTGAAATTTAGAGACTGCTTTTCAGGATAATCCTTTGCTGGCTGCATTCAGAATGGAAGGAAATACTAAATTTCTGAAAACGATTAGTGAAGAGAAGGATCTCTTTTTCTTCCGTAGAAGTTCACAGAATGGCTGAAATACCCCATGTTGAGTCCACGGTCCAGGGAAAGGCGGCTGGATAGAGCGGAAGGGTTATCAGGCCTGGGGAGAGGAGCCCTGGGTCAAAATTCTGGCTCCAGCACATTCGGTGTGACCAGAAACCCACTGCTTCAACTCGTTGAGCCTCAGTTTCCTCACCTGTAAAGTGAAGCTAATACTATTTTCACTACTTGAAAGTGATGAAGTTGAGAAGATGTCTTGTAAACTCTCCTATCTGTATAAAGAGCGTTGCTGTTACTATGTCATCCTAAGTGTTTTTCATTTAGACCCAGGATGCTAGAGTTGGAATGGATCCCAGTAGTTGCCTAGAATCCAAACCACAACATACCTGGCCATTATTTGAGGAAACCAACACCTTGCACAGTGTGCAGGTATTTAATAAATGCTTATTGACAGTTTGGTTGACAAACTCCAGTCAGAGTGACCCCATTTTCTCCAAAGGCAGTCTATTCTATTTATAGATACCCCCAATAGGACATGTTTTCTGACACTGAGTTTCAATCTCCCATCATACAATATTTATTTCCTTGCCCTGCCCTCTGGGTCCATATGCTGTAAGGTCTGACCATTCACCCACATGCCAGCTATTCAGATATTTAAAAGTACCTATCAATGCTTTATGAAGATTAATCATCCCCAGTTCCGTCAATGAATATTCATGTTACATGCATATAAGGTTTTTCACTATTGCAATTGTTTTCTTGCTCAACAGAGGACTTACTAAACTAAAGTGACCAGAATGGAACACAGTGCTCTGGGTCTGGTCTTATTTCATCACTTCCTTAGTTCTGAATCCTCTGCCCCTCTTAATGTAGTAGAAGATTGCTTCTTGGTTGGCTGTCATATCATACTATTAATTTATATGAGCTAGGAGATAACTAAAATCCCCAGAAAGTCACTTTTTAATGATCCCTCCTTCATTTTGTACCTGTGAAATTGAATGTTTGAGCCCAAGTGTAAGATTTTATATTGATCTCCATTAAATTTCATCCTGTTGGATTTATCTGCATATTCTATCCTTTCATGAACTTTTCTCACGTCTATTGTATTAGCTCTCCCTTGGAGACTAATACTCAAGGGACTCCCTTGAGTCCCGAACAGATTTTATGAGTATGTCATGTACCTCTTTATCCATGTCATTAATAACAATGCTACACAGTACTGGTCTGATCAAGGAGACCTCCTTTCATACTCCACCCATCTGGTGAAGTCTTCAGTAGCTCCAAAAATGTCTCAGTCCACTCTCCCCTGAACTCTTTGCTCATTCAAGTTGACATGAAATCAATAACAACCGTTCTTTGAAGTTGGCCATTCAAGCCACTCGAAATCCATCTTATTATACTATCACCCCACCCTGAGATTTCCCTGGAAGAGCCTGAGATTTTAACAAAGCCTTTGCCAAATCTTGCTAAACAGTAGCTAAAGAATTTATTTGCTATATCAGTTTGTCCCAAAAGCATGTAGTGTTAGTATGTTAGAACCTGTTCTTGCTGAAACTAATAGACTTTGTAATATTGAATCTTAATGAATGCTTCTGACTATCACCTGCTCAAGGATGACTTTTTTTTTATACCATATTGTGTCTACTTCTCATTTGTGATGAGATAAGATAGTAGAAGGAATGGGCAATGCTGGCCTTTCTGCCCCTAAATCGAAGGGTACATAGTGTCACGCTTGGATGTGTCTCTCTTTTCTTAGGGCCATGATATAAAGGGAGGTGTAATGGTGGTGACCAACTTGGAGATTTATTAGGGAAGTTCCTCCAGTCTACTGACTTGGGGGCTCTGGCTTTAAGAGCATCAGCTAGAAGTTTGGAGAAAAGAGTACTTTCCTTGGGGCTGATGGTAATTACCACAGAGGTTAAATCTATGAAACGAGCAGTTCAGGTCAGCTTATATGGGAAAAAGTAAAGCTTAAATCTGTCTCGTAGATGTGTCGAAATCATACCACATGGATGAACATTTTTCCTCCAAGACCAAGTTTCATTTGGGTTTTGAAGTGAGAAAATTAGTGAATGATCCATCCATAAATAACCTAATAAATGATAGTGCAGGATAGAGTTTTCTTCATTCTTTTTTGTAGGGAAGAATCTGGAAATGATAAATTGCCATTTGGGTAAAAGGTGGGTATTGAGGCAAGAGCTAGATTGGTGCTGTGTTGATGATGATCCAGTTCAGGGAAGTGAATCTCTGGCCCTGATATTACTCCTCACCAAAGTTCTCTGAGCCCTAGGGACCCACCATCTAGGAGGTCAGGAGGACCCTTGTGCAAAAGGGAAGGCTGGCTCCTCAAAATGTCCCACTGCCACTGCTTCTTGGTGGCTGCCTTGCTGGCCAGACTCTTGGCCTTTGTCTCTCTAGCTATTTCCTTCTGTACACCCCTTGGCTATTTCAGCATCTTAGAAGCACTTTGGCAAAGATGCACCCAAAGTCTTTGATGGTTTTGCTACTTTTTTGAATCCAGTTTGACCAAACACCAGTACTGACAAACTGGGGGAGATTCAGGCCTTGTCTGGCTTATTTCAACCCAGCTGTTCTTTTTAGGGTTCACACAATAAACACGCTGCTCTCTCACCACCATTAGCTAAATATGGCCAATAGTGGAGGTGACAGTGGCAATGGTGGACCATGATCTAGAATAATGTCCCTGGAAGAATATAGCATTCAGCTCCGCGCCACATACTCTTCAATTGTATTAGAAGCCAATGGGATAAAAGTTTCTGGGCAGGACTTACCTTCAAGGTCATAATATTGTCTATTGACACATGATTACTTATATTATGGCTGTGCCAACAGAAAGTATCAAATAATTGGGCCTAAGTATTTGGAAAGACGTTCTGCCCCAGGAAAATTTGGTTATATTTAGCAATTCAACAGAGGCTAGATTAATTGTGCTTTCTTTCTTTCTTTCTTTCTTTTTCTTAAAGTACTTTCTGGGACCCAGACACTGTGTTAATATTTGGGGATTCAAATACAATCATTCAAGATAATGCTTACCTTTAAGGAACTTATATTCCAGTGGGGGCTGGTACTTACGTGTAGAGTAAATGGTAGTGTTGCCCCAGAGGGAAAGAGACGTGGTCTGGAGACAGTAGAGACAAATGTGAGATGAACCATTTCTGGAGAAAGTCAGCAATGGGGAGGAGCGGGTCCAAGGTTGGAGGTTCCCTGAATGAGGCAGGAGGTTGGATCATATGATTATTAGTAATTCTAAGAAAAAAATTATGTGATAAAAATGTTATGGCTAGAAGAGATTTGGGTCCAAACCTTTAAATTCAGGCCGAGTCCCATCCAGAAAGATGTCGATCCACAATTCATCCGTATCTTCCAGTATTGTAGAATTTCCTAAGGAACAAAGAAATGAAGTAATTTATTTCGAGTCAAACAGCTAATGCCTATCAGGCAGGATTTGATTCTTCCTGACTCTAAAACTAGGGCTGCAAACCTGCCTCTTGGAAGAGGTCTTAGGGATTATCCAATCCATCCTTTTAATTTGACAAATAGGGCAACTGAGGCTCAAAAAGACAATGCAGTTTGCCCTCACAGCTAGTTAGCAACAGAGCAGGGGGAAGAGCTGTGGTTCATCCATTCATCTACCCATTCATCCATCCATCCATTCATCCATCCATCCATCCATCTATCCATCTATTCATCCATCCATCCATTCATATATACATACATATATAAAATGGCCTTTTATTTTTCAAAACACACACAATGCAAAGATAATTTTCAACATCCATCCTTGCAAAACGTTGTTTCAAATTTTCCTCCCTCCCTTCCTGCCTCCTCCCAGATAGCAAGTAATCCAATATGGGTTAAACATGTGCAAATCCTCTATACATGTTTCCTCATTATCATGCTGCACAAGAAAATCCGGATCGAAAAGGGAAAAATAAGAAAGAAAAAACAAGCAAACAGCAACAGAAAGCATGAAAACGCTGTGTTGTGTTCCACACTCAGTCCCACGGTCCTCCCCCTGGGGGTAGAGGGCTCTCTTCATCACTGAACAAGTGGAACGGGTTTGAATGATCTCCTTGCTGCGGAGAGCCCCGTCCGTCACAGTTGCTCATCACATAATCTTGTTGTTGCCGTGGCTCTGCTCACTTCACTCAGCATCGGTTCACACAAGTCTCTCCAGACCCCCTGAAACCAGCCTGAGGAACCAGGCCCAGCACAATGGCTCCTCACAGGGTGAAACTGTAACATCTGCAGGCTGGCCCGGGCTGCCTGAAGTCCTGGCCTCCCGAGCCCTTCTGGAGGCTGATGGAGAGTGGGCTGCGTAGCTCAGGACGGAGCCCTGGGAAGCAGCAGCAGACGCTAATTGTCTCTAATAACATGTATCCAAAGGCACAGCCTTGTGGTCGATGGGTAACCTGCAAAGTCTTCTTCCGATCCCAGGGTCCTTTGGTACTCAATCAAAAAGGACTTGTCACCTTGGGGCCGCTAGGGGGCGCCGCAATGCGTGGAGCTCCTAAGTCAGGAAAACTGATCTCCCCGAGTTCAAATCCAGCCTCCGATACTTCCTAGCCGCGTCCTCCTGGACGGGAAGCCTAATCCTGTTGACCTCAGTTTCCTCATCTCTAACATGAGCTAGAGAAGGAAATGGCCAACCCCTCTAATGTCTTCACCAAGAAAACCCCAATGGGGTCACAGAGTCAGACGTGATTGAACGGACTGAACAAGTGCCTACTAAGTGCCAGGAACTTTATTGTGGACGGCGGGCACAGCGATGATAGAAATGAAGGAATATCTGAGCTCAAGGGAGAGAGAACCTAAACAGGTACAAAAATATACCAGCGCTAATGGTGGGGGGAGGCGTAACCCCTTGAATTCTCCATAGCTTCTGGTGCCTGAGCTAATAAGAACACAGAAAAGAGGAAAAAAAAAAAAAACATTTGCTGTCTATTCCCCATATGAACAGAAGACTGAAGTGCAAGAATAATAGCCAGAAATACATGTTTTACCATTAATATCTCATTTGATCTTGTAATAACTCTTGAAGGGTGCTGTATTATAATGCCTTTTACAAATGGGGAAACTGAGGCAGGCAGAGGCTAATTATCTTGCCCAATATCCCACAGCCAGTGAGTGTCTGGGGTGGGTTTTGAAGCCAAATCTTCCTGATTTCAGTCTCAGTGCTCTAGCCACAGCCCCATCTGCTACATAAAGAGTTCCGTACTCAGAGGTCAATCTTTTGTCCCAGCTGTGCCGGGAACATTGGGCAAGCACAATTTCCCCAGGATCTGTCCCATGTAATGATTTTCACTGACTGTTTGGATGAAGGCACATATGCTGAGTAAGTCATTTGAATGAGCCATAAAAAGCAATGGGCTCTTAAGGGAAACCTTTTATATGGACTGTTACAATTAAATTTGTATAACATATCGATAAGGTAACAGGTACAGCAGAGCTTAATTGCATTAACACACATGCAAAATGGAAAAGAAAACTACTTTTTAAGAAGCATTGCTTTCTTACACTGTTTTATTTCTGCTTCAGCCAATGTGGCTCTAGAAAGCAGCTCTTGCATCTAGAAGCATTCTCTCTCTCTCTCTCTCTCTCTCTCTCTCTCTCTCTCTCTCTCTGTCTCTTCTCCCTGGCTCCTTTTCCTTCTGTCTCTTTCTCTCCTTCTCTCTCTTTCCCCACTAACCCCCTCTGTCTTTGTCTCTCTCTTTCCCTCCCCTCCCTTCTGCCCCCTCTCTATTTGCCTTTATCTCTGTCTGTCTCTGTCTTTCCCTCTCCCTCCCTCCCCCTCTCTCTTTCTGTCTCTGTTTCTCTCTGTTTCCCTCTCTCCCTCCCTTTCCCTCTCTTTCTCTCTGTCTCTTCCTCTCTTTCCCTTCCCCCCTTCCTTTCCTTCTCTCCTTCTTTCTCTCTGTCTCTGTCTTTGTTACCCTCTTCCCCTCCCTCTCTCTTCTCTCCTCTCTTCCTCAGTGCTTTCATTTCCTCCACTTCCTGGTCACTCATTCAGTATATTTACTCCTCCTCCCCATTTAGTCTGGCTTTCCCCCTTACCACTTTACAGAAACTCCTCCTTTCCAGGATGGCGATTTCTTAATTGATGACTAGTACTGCCATCTTTCTCCTCTTGGCTTTGTGGGTATCTTTCCACTCTGTTCATTCTTCCTTGCCCTTCTATTGGGCTGCTACAGGGACCAGTGGATAGAATATCAGGTTTGAAATCAGAAAAACTCATCCTGAGTTCAGATCTAGTCTGTCACTTCCTAGCTGTGTGACCCTGGGCAAGTCACTTAACCCTGTTTGCCTCAGTTTCCTCATCTGTAAAATAAGCTGGAGAAGGAAATGAGAGACCATTGCAGTATCTCTGCCAAGAACACCAGAAAAGAGGGTCAGGAAGAGTGGAACACGACTGAAAAATGACTGCACCATACCCTTCCTCCATCATGATCTCTTCTGCCTTGGCGTCTGTGACTGCTGACTCCTGGTTCTCCCCTTGTGCAGGCACATTTATCAAATTCACAGATGATACAAAGTTGGCAGGGATTGTGATCTCTCCCATTGGATAGTACCGGCCCCGAGACTCAGGTTGGACGAGAGGCCGAAACGAAAAAAATGAAATCCTAATAAGAGATCAAATATTTCACGTGGCCTTTTTTGAAATGTCATTTCAGCTCCAAAAGACTCATGATGGAAAATGCCGTCCACATCCGGAGAAGGAACTATGGAGTCTGACTGCAGATTGTAGCCAACCGTTTCCACTTTTTGTTTTTTTGTGGCTTTTCCCTTTGGTTCCATTTCTTTTTTCACAACATGACTAATGTGGAAATCGGTTTCCATGATTGCACATGTATGACCTATATCAGATTGCTTACTGTCTTGGGGAGAGTGATGGAAAAGAGAAAAAAAATACAACTCCAAATCTTATAAAAAATGAATGTTGGAAACTAGTTTTATGTGTAATTGGAAAAATGAAATGCTATTTCCCCCCCTCCTCAAATGTCATTTAATTAACTGTGGACTGTGGGAGATCTGGCTGAAAAATTGTGAATTAAAGGGTCTTTTTAAAAATGAACTGAGTTGTTCCCCCTCTCTAATCCATCCAATCCCTCTCTAATCCATCCTCCAATTAAGTGTGGAGTTGATCTTAAAAAAGAAAGTCTGATCATTTGGTAAACTCCAGTGGCTCCTCCTTGCCTCAAAAAATCAAGTCCACAATTCCCTGTTTAATTTCTTTTAGTCCCTCATAAACTGGCTCCTTCTTCCCTTCCCATTCTTCTGCTACATCCTTCCCCTCCATACTCTGGCACGTAGGGACACTGACTTCTCTGCTATACCTTGCACCAGATGCTGCATCTGCTAACTCTATGCAGTTGTTTAGTCTGCTCCCAGAGCCTAAAAATTCTCTCTTCCCTCTTCATTTCCTCCTCCTGGTTTCCTTGAAATCCCACCTAAAATCCCATTTTCTGCAAGGACCTTTCTCTGATCCCTTCTAATGCTAAGGAAGTATAACTGGATAGCACAGTAGATAGAGTGCAACGCTTGGAGTCAGAAAAACTCATTTTCCTGAGTTCAAATCCCCCCTCAGATACTTAGTAGGTAGATTAGAAGGATTCAAAACCATATTACATGAGGAATGGTTAAAAGAACTGAGGAGGTTAGCCTCAGTGGGACATTAGCTCTAGATGTGTGACCTTGAGCAAATCAAATATGTCTGTTTGCCTCAGTTTCCTCACCTCTAAAATCAACTAAAGAAGGAAATGGCCAACCACTCCAATGTCTTTACCAAGAAAACCCCAAGTGAGCTCACACTCAAACATGATTGAAAAATGACCAAACATAAGGATCAATGTTGAATAATTACCCTTACATATGTTTTGCAAATAAAAGGCTTTAATTAAAAAAAAAAGAAAAATGACCAAACAATGATAATGCTAGTGTCTTCTCTCTAAGCTGAGCTCCAAATGATCCTGTCTAGCTCAATTAGGTTAATACACAGTTGTTTGTCTTGACTCCCCCGTTATATTGTGAGTTCCTTAAGAGCGGACTTTTTTGTCCCTCTTTAGATCTTCTGTGCTTAGCTGCATGGTAGGTACTTAGTAAATATTTATTGACTGATGACACAGGCTTCATATGTTCTAACAATATGATGTGGATAACTAGTTCAATCTTTGATTGTATTACTAAAAGAGTAACATCCACAATAAGGGAGGGGATATTTCCCTCTGTTCTGCACTTGCCAACTAGAATAATGTGTTTATTTTTCATATTAGCTATGCGATCTTGGGCAGAATATTAAACCTCTTTGACCCTTTGTCTCTTCATCTGTTAAACAAGAGAATAATAATAGCCTCTGTCATACTCTGAAGAGCAAATGAAACAAGAAATATAAGGGACGTTGCCAACCTTAAAACATTATATTTTACATATTAGAAAATATTTTTCAATATTATATCTTAAATAAGGAAAATATATTATAAAAGGTTATATATAAATTATGAAACATTATATATATATATTATAGTATACATTCTACATAAGTTATGACCCATTCTCCATCATTCTCCTCAATGATTTTTCTGTCTTTGCATTCTGAAATTTCCATCCTTAAATGTCAAATGTTTTCATTAATTGATGCACTTCTGAAAGAATATTGACAAGTTGGAGTGTGTTGTGAGAAAGGAGATCCAGCCAGAGAAGGATTAGAAACCATATCATATGAGGAATGCTTAAAAGAACCAAGGAGGTCAGTCTCAGTGCAACCTTAGCTCCTGGATCATAGAGACTGGTACATCCCTAGCTTTTAACAGAGCACCTTGCGCAGAGTAGCTGTGAAATAAATTTATCTTGAATTGGATTAGAGAAAAGAAAACGTGAGGAGGATGATCATAGATTTCTCCAAATACTGGAGGAACGTGTGGAACAGGAGTTCTAATTGTTGTGGGTATCTCCGGCAAGGAAAATTAAGAGCAATGACTCAGAGTTGTAATCAAACATTTTAGCTCAAGAAAAGGAAAACAGAAAATCACTTAGATCTCTACCCATTGTCCTGGCTCCACTACGGTACCCTGTCCTGGTAGCTTTGTCTGCTGCTCCCTTGCTCTAAATTTTCTCTCCCTCTTTCCCGTCTCCCAGGCCACATTTCCCTTTTTCTCATGTGTATTGATTTGGGTATATCTTAGTCTCCCTGACTAGCCTTCTTCCTCCTTAAGCATGGGCAAGATTGCTCCTTTCATCTTGGCATTTTAGTAGCCTATCACAGGCTATCTTTCCAAGTGGAGACTTAAGTATTTATTTCATTGAATCCTAAGATTCAATGCCCCCAAGCTGTGAGATCTTCAGGCAACTCTCTGGCACTGCACACATTTAAATAAGAGACAAATGACTGTGATATACATGTTGTGAAAGACAGTCCCTCATTGGATTGGAAATTAGACTATCTGACCTAGGGGACATCAAGGCACAATGGAAAGAGTCCTGTAATCAGAGTCAGGGGACCTATGAATTTTGGTTTAATCTTTGCTATATAGGCAACTTTTACTTATTTACTTAAATCTCTCTGTACCTCAATTTCTTTATCCATAAAATTGTCAGGGGGGAAAAAGGGGGCAGGGACTGAGATCTAGGTAAGAGATCTCCATTTCAGCTGGAAACATCAGCAATGAATTGCAGCCTCCAACGTCCCTTTCTGGTGACTAAAGAGATCTCCCATCACATGCATGTTTGGTTATACCCCAAATGGGAGTCATGTCTTGTGTCAACGTCTTTCCCGTTGCATCCATCTTCATAGAATAAACATAACTTAGAGGTTATGATGAGTTTTCCTTTCCCAATGGATTCCCATCATCCTTCTCCTGGACCAGTTGGAGAGTTCAGTTGCTAGGGACCGGGGAGAATTCCACCCAGCAGCCGAATGAGCAGCTCAAGTGTAACTGGAGTAGACCCTTGGCACTCTGTAAGCCCCCTCGTGTGTATTCTTTATTCTGTCGGGTTTTGTTGGCTCACAACTTTAATAGATCTGTATTCACAGGGAGGTGTGTATATACGTGTACTCCCGCTCATGTGTGTATGTAAAAAGTCAGCGTTTCTCACACACGTATCGTACCATCCTGCGTTTTCCTGCTTCTCTTTCTTCAGTGGTTTGCTGTTCCATAAAGTGTCATGGGCACATCCGTGGAGCTGTCAATGATGAGATGTTGACAGACAGGATGTCCCAAAAGTCTTTGTGCAGTTTTAAGCTTGCACAGATAGGGAAAACTGCATCTGTATAAAGCCATAAAAGGCAACATTCATGTAGTGCTTTACAGTTTACAGATGGTTTTACTAAATACAACCTTGTAAATGATGTGGCACAAATATGACTACTCGTATTTTCCAGATTAAGGATCTGAAATTGAGAGGTTCAGTGACTTGCTTATAATCCCACGTTTGGTAAATGGCAGAGATGGGAAGAATTATAGTGCCGCACTGGATAGTTCTAGTATTTTTAAAGCCTTTTGTTCCTAATAGGTAGTTTTTGTTTTGTTAAAATGGATTTTTCAGTATATGGGAAATTTCATTTCACGGGACTTCTGGATCTCCTTTCTAAGCCTCCTCTGCTATCAGTTAATTATTGGGGCAATCAAAGGGCCTTTGAGCTCTAAGAATGGGGATTAGCTTAAAACCAGAACATCCTGAAATTGAAAGCAATCCCTACCCAGGGCCATGCTTTATCTTTTGGCTAGCCCACTTTTGGGCGACAATATGGCATTTTGGTGTGTTGGGAAGGGAACCTGAGTACATTAAAGTGTACCCTTCCATTGGAGGGAAACACTGAGAGGAAGAGAACATGTAATTTACTGTCTTGGTAACTTGACTTGTTAGAATTCCTGTTATAATGAAAATAAGCATGCAGTATACCAAAAAAATAATAATAATAATGTAATTCAGCCAGTAATGGAGGAAACCCAGCGGGAGTTAGAGCATGGGATGTGAGTGCTCAGCAGCCGTTTAGATGTACCTCAATCAAACCCTTCCCCCTACTCATTTACTCAGACCCAGAAACCCATGAGCTTAAAAAGCCACAAACACACACATGGAGCTACTTCTGGATTGCCGTGTCCAGCCCATCCCTCGGGGGCCATGTAGTTCAAACTCTCATTTTACAGATGAGAAAATGCATGTCCAAGGTCAAACAGATTATAAGTGTCAGAGGAAGGATTTGAACCTTTGTCCTTTGACTCACGAATCTGTGCTTGTTATTGCTGTTGCCTCCTGCACTCCCTGGAATCTAAGCACAGCTTAATAAATGATTGGGTTTTCCCAACACAAGACCTTCTCTCTGGTTCTTAGGCTAACAATTAGCTGTATCTAGAGACCGGCTGAGCTACAGGAGGAAAAATAAAATCACGAGAGTGTGGAACTCGACAAGCGATGGTTATTTAAACATTAGCTCTGAGGATACAAAGGCAAAACAAGTCCCTGCTTCCAAAGAGATTATCATATGTACTAGGCTTATAATACCCTGCCCTCCTGCATAGATAGATCCTTTTCTCATCTTCTGCAAAAAACTACAGAAATTAGCAAGTGGAGAAAAGAGCCCTAAAATTCCCTTACCATTTCATGATGTGAATATTATAGTCCTTGGTTAGGGGAGAAAAAAAGTCCCGAATTCTGAGTGCAGGAGGAGTTTTTAATCCCAGTCATCTGTTTGTGGATATCTCATTATACCAAGCACTCTAGCATTGCAGAAATCCACAACCACAAGACTTTGGCCTAACGACACAGAGCAGCAAGTGCCTAAAGAATATCTATTATCCAGAGGCTCACACACTGAGATGGATAACCCACAAAGCTTTCTGGGAGCAGAGATGTTGGTCAGTCACTCCAAGAATACAAAGAACGGTCCCAGAATTGAGTAGGAGGAAGAGAATGGTTGGATTGCTTTTGGGGAACCTTCACTGTGCTCTTAAGAGCTTTCAGCTTCTCTCAGTTTCTAACATCAATGTTTTTCTGGGTTGCTCTGCAAAACGATTTCTGAAGAAGAAAAGTTGTGTAAGGCTTGACTAGGCTGTGGTGTATTGACAATGCAGATTTGCACAGAGGAACCAATCTAAAGGGGATCATAGGAGAGAGCAATGATAGGAAAAGGAAGTCATTTTGTCATGGCCTGAGAGCCAGGGGGGTTTGCTGGTCAGTCTAGTACCCCACTGATATTCTACAACATTAAGAGATTCTGACAGAGGTGTATCCCATACTGGATGGATCCTCCTCGGGAGGATTTGTGGGAAGAAATGAACAGCAGCTGTAAAGGATGAGAAGGCACAGGAAGGATGAGCTGAAAGATCCAGTGAGATCCAAATCTAGTTCTAAGAGTGTACTGGGATCATAGGTTATAGATCTAGAATGGGAGAGGAGGCTCTTTTGTTCAAATTCTGATTTTATAGGAAAATGATGTCCAAGGAAGCTTAAATAAATGGTTTGCTCAGAGTCCCATCATTGTAGGTGTTAGAAACAGGATTAAAACCTTGGTCCTTGGACTCCTGAGACAGCGCTCGTTCTAAGATTGTTGTTTTCCCTGCTCCTTGCACATAACAGCTGCTTAATGAATAATTGATTTTGTTATATAATTCTTTCTATATCTTCTTCAGAATCATTTCAATAAATGGGCCAGAATAGCAAGACTTCTTGAAGGATAGAAAGAAATAGGAAGAGGTCATCTATTTAGTATGGGATAAAATGCTGGGAAAAGTGAAAAATACTAGATACATTTAAAAACATCATTAAAATAGAGTGAGTTGTAGTTATATTTCAGTACTTTAAGGATCCATAATTTCATTGGTGTAAGTATCCCCTCCTCCCAGTTAGCTTGTAGCCTACATTATTCCTTTGTAGTTTTTCTTTTTCTTCTTTTTCTTTTTAGTGCTAGTTGCTACTGGGGAAAAAAAAAAAACTCACTCTCTAGCCAGCTTCCTGGTGATAAGCCTTTCTGAAGTTTAATTGTTAAAATCTAAAGTATTCAAGATAAAGGTAAAATGATAAGATATCCATATGCTTTATGAGAAATTTTACTACAATACAGTAATACATCTATGTCCTTTGACAGATTTTTGCTATCATATAAATGATTTTATGTCAATCAATAACAAATATACACTAGTAGACTAGCTGAAATTTGGCTTGGTTTTGATTATACATGCATACATACATACATACATATATGTGTATATGTATATATATATATGTGTATGTATATATATATATGTATATATATATGAGGGTGTTGGAGGAAAAGTTGAGAGTACGTTTCTGAAGTGGTTTATCCAATAAGGCATTCATTCTATTAATTTCATGCCCAAGTCAATTTGGGAATCTTCTGAAAAATAATTTGTATACAAGCCCAGTGCCATGTGTGAATCAGGACTGAAAGCAAAAATACAATGAGTGTATATGTAAGAGGCCAGTTGGGATCATAAGTAGATGACCTGCTAATTTTTTAGGACCTTAAGAGAGAAAACGGGTCACCTTTCCTCTCCCAACCTTGCTTTCTGATTTTGCCATTCAGTCTTTCCACTTTGACCTGTTTAAGTTTATTTTAATAAAAATGTATTTTTCAAGAAATAGATGATTTATGTTACAGTTCACTCTCTGGATGGGGGTGTATTTGTGCCATGTGACAGGGAGGTTGCCATGGTAATTTCTCATTATTGTTGAATAGAAAAATAATTACTCTGGCAAAATCCCACGTAACCTGTCAGTGCATAAGTTAAAGATGCCTAGGGGCAGCCTTGACTCCAGGATCCTTTTTGGAGGGGGGAAACGCAGAGTGTCCTTATGAGGGAAAAAATTGGGAGGGGAGGAAAGTGCTTTTGTGGATTTTCAATATAATTAAGATTCTCTTCTGCAATTTGACTGGCACCATTCTTTTGAAAGGTTTTACATTTAGGCTGTCAGTGGGCCTAGGTTCACCTGTGAGGAGGAACAAAAAGATTTAATCATAGGACCAAATATAGGACTTTCCTTGAATGCATACATTTCACCAGTCTTTTTGTCTAATGGAAAAATATGGGAATTCTGGCATCTCCCTCCGTTCCCTTTGTTCAGACCGATTTCATTTCAATTTTATTTACTTGGAGGTTCCTTGATGCAATTGTTGTTTTGCAACCCTTTCCTACCTGAGCTTTAGGGAAAAGAGTACAATTATTATTTATTAGCATTAAGTGAATTCATTGAATATTAATCAGGTAACTACATTTGTGTTTCTTTCCCATTAGATGCCAAGCTTCGCGAGGGCAGGGACCAAACCTTTTCTCTTATTTTAACGTTGAACCTTTCCCATTATCTAACTTCATGCTCTTCATGCTTTAAATATATGTTCAATGAATAGAAGGGTGGATGGAGTTAAATATACATATTTGTGGGGGGGCTCATTTTTGACCGAGCCACTTAAAAAATTCAACAATGACTTTTTCTCCATTTTTTGAAAAAAAGCAACAAACTTAGATTGATAATATTGCATGTCTTATATGAAGATAGATGCATTTCTTTATTTTTTTTAAAAAAATCACAAAGGTATTCTGTTCTTTGAGTGCAAAGAATCCTATGACTTCCCCCCCCATCAGGTTACCTTGTGTTAATCATTAATTATAGGAATTTTAGTCCAATCTCCTCCTTTTTCTGGATGAGAACTTTGTTGTTCAGAATGGAGAAATGATTTGTTCTAGATCACCCAACTACTGGCAACAAATAGAAGGGGAACCTTGATCCCCGACTCTCTGATTCCTGTTCTTGATACATCATGAAGTCTCTCACAAAAGCTGTAAATTGTATCCTTGTAGTATGAATTCTAAGATTATAGATTTATAGCTGGAAGGAAGCTCACCTTCAGATGGCCCCATCCCCAGCATTAGAAGAGGAAGATGAGCCCAAGGGGGATTAAATGAAACTTGTCTGACATCGTACAGTTACTAAGTGGTACAGCAGGGAGTCCAAGTCAGACCAAGAAGAAGAGATTCTCTGTCTCTGTCTCTCTATGTGTAAATGTCTCTGTCTCTGTGTCTCTCTGGTGTTCCCATTCTCATCTATATATCTATTTTTTCTCTATAAAATCCACCTTTCTTTTCTTTCTATCTATAGTCATTTATTAAGTGAGGTGTTTGGACTACATGATCTCTTAGGAGCCTTATAGCTATATATATATATATATATATATCATCTATATAACATAGATTCTATAGATTTATAACTATATCTATCTATATATCTATATTTATTTATAACTATATATAGATTTATAACTATATATATAACTATATATATATACATACATAGTCTACATAACATAGATTCTATAGATTTATAACTTCTCAGCTTTAAGTGGCCAAATTTGAACTCCTCTCATTCTGTTCATGGCACCACTTCTTCCAGGCACCCAAACTCAAAAACACTTGGCTATCATTAAATATTTTCCTCTTCCCCTCACCCTCTAACCTTCAGTTTCCCGTCAGATCCTTCTGCTTCTGCCCCTGCAATATTTATTGCATCTCTAATTTCCCTTCTCACCGCAAATGCCCTGATTCCAACCTTCAATCTCTTCTCACTTAGGCAGTTGGGGTAAGCTTCTAAGTAATCTCTCTACCCCTTGTCTATTCCTCCTGCAATCTCTCTCATACCGCTGTCTGAAAAAATCAGAAAAATATTTATTTATATTTTATGTATGTATAAAAACCCCCATACAAACACATACATATATATATTAGAGAAACACATATCTCAATGGATAACCACTGAAGATTCTGAAATAAATTATTGTGAGCATATATTAAAGACTTTGTGTATAAACACATGAATATGTATACATATATGTATATATGAACACACACAAATACAGATACATGCACATATTTATACTTCTCAAGCTAGCATTTGACATTCAAGGCCATCTACAGTTTGACTTGGATCTGCCTTTTAAACTTTGTATTGTGCTATTCCCTATTCTATGTTCCATTTGAATTTGACCACACTCTGTTCCTCTGACTTATTCTGACTTCACCCCTATGTGCCTTTAACCATGCTGTTCCTTATATCTGCATGTGTCTCCTAGCCCAGGTACCACTTCTTTTGCAAACTCTTTCTTGACATGACCCAGTCAAAGTGCTATTACTATCCAAAAACATCTGATTATTTTGCCTGATCCATTACTTTCTGCTCTTCCTCTTCCTCCTCCTCCTCTTTTTTTCCTTCTCCTCCTCCTCCTTTTTTTCCTCCTCCTCCTCCTCCTTCTCTCATTTTCCTCCTTCTTTCTTCTTTGTTCTTCCTTCCTTCTCCTCCTCACATAATTTAAACTCTCCTGTGCACCATAATTACTTGCCTACATCTCTTTCAATCTCTACCACATTAGATTGTAAGATTCTTTAAGACTCACATCTACATTATATTTATTTTCATGCATACACTAGGCAATTAATAAGTGCTTATTTAAATATTTGCTAAACACAAATATTACCTGGAGTCAACTGAAGGATTTAAAAAAAAAAGTCACTTCCTGTCTTCCAGAAAGATACTGTAAAACATCTGTATACAAATGCTTAAAAATATCAACACTGAAGCTTTGTTCAGAAAAGGAATCTGTGATTTTAAAGGATCCATGAACTTGAACAGGAAAAAAAAATCTTTATTTCAATACAATTAAAAGCATCGTAATTCTGTACATTTTCCTTTATACATTTAAAAGTAGTGTTCCAATATGGGCAACATAGACTTCATCGGATTGCCCAAAGACTCCATCCTACACATACACACACATGCACATGTGCATACCCATGTGTAAGAACCCCTACATGAAAAGGAGAAAAGTCCCCCCAATAATTAAATGGAATGGTAGCATTCTATTTCGATAGGTAAATGACATCAATGAAGCATTTTAAATTTTCTCTCAAGCTTATGTTTGTATTTTTGGTGATCCATTGATGGATCTAGGGTCAGAGAGAGGGAAAAATATGGGTGTTATAGCAGAGATCCACCCCACCTTGGGACTTTGCTAAACTCTGTCCCTGATTAGCAGAGATGGCACCATGACTATTTCTGTGGCCACTCTGCCTGCCAAACAGGCAGGTGCTTGGGTCCCCTGCTAGGACCTTTCTTTACTGTCAAGGTGCAATGTGAGCAAGATTGGGTAGGACCAAAGAAAAGATGTTCAAATGGTCAGCGGTGACATGACCTCCAGCCTAGTCTTCACCCTTCTTCTGTGGTTTGTAGAGATGCCCAGCGGGGAAGGAAATGTGGGCAGTGGTCTGCACCGAGTTCCCCATAGTTAAGCAGTGCAGTAGGTAAAGTGCTGGGCTCGAAGTGAGGAGGGCTTGAGTTTAATTCCTGTCCCAGACGAGTTCTGGCTGTGGGACCTGGGCAAGTCTTTCCGTCTCGATTTGCTTTTCCGGAGGTCCGGCTTGATGGACTCTCAGGTGCCATCAGCTCCATGCTCGTGATCTGGTACCTTTCTCTCTTCAGCCCTCCCTCAGCTTCTCACCTGGTGACAGTAGAATGACTTCAGACGAGTCAGGGGCAGTTTTTCAGCAGAGAACGCCAAGCTCTCTCCTCCTGGCTTTGTTTCTGCTCCTCCACTATCTCTTCTTCTTGATTCCATCAAGCTGCCCCTTATCGCCTCCAGGATGGCATCGTGGAGCAGTGATGGAGATCCCTTCATTTCTCACATTGTGTCAGCTGAGTTTAGCAAAATGAGAAGAGCTGCCCAGTCTTGAATGGTACGAACTTGGGGAGATGGTGGGCAGTGAGAGGGGGGCCGGACATGCTGGGGGCCGTGCAGTTGTGTAGGGCGACCCAAGACCAGAGTGGATTGCTCTGCGGGATCTCTCCTGTTTTCCTTCTGATTTCTCCAGTTCCTGACTCTTGCTGGTAATCTGTCGAGGAGGAATAGTTCTCTTTGTGTGGGCACTGCCATCTCCTGTTCTCAAGGCAGATGGGCTTGAAGATAGAGAAAGCTGAGTATTTGATCATCCGCAACTCCCATGTATCAAGACCCTCAAGAACTGAGCTCCTAGTGTACCGGGCTGTTTGATTTGCTGCCAAAAAAAGTGTTTGCTTGGTCCTATGGAGGCCTTTTTATCTCATTTCAGCTCTCTCGCATCTTTATTATGCAGATTAGAGATGCACAAAGCAACTTCACTGATCCCAGGAACAATAATAAATATACAAGTAGAAACAAGGAATATTCAAAGGGCAGGTTTATTGTTAAGAAGAACCACCTGGTGGAGGTGGGGTATTGAAAAGACTACAAAGGAGATGGTTGAATCCCATGGGAATTGTTTCTTTTTGATTTGGAAGAAATTATAGATAACTGACTTGTAACAGAAAAAATATTGTACTTTAAAAGGATGATTACCATCATCACATACATAGTTAGACCACAGAGAGATAGTGGGGTAGAATGGAAAAGACCTGCAGACTGGAGAGCCTAGATCCAAATCTTGCCCCCTGACACTGACTAGCTGTGATCTGGAACAAATCATTTAACTTCTCTGAATATCAGCTTTTCAAGCGATGAAGTAAACATAAAATAACTGCTTTTACTTGACTATTTTGAGGATTAAATATGGCAATTTAACTCATTTTATCATCAGAATAAATGAATAAAGGATGCATTTATTAAGTGTTGACTATGTGCAAACACTGGACCAATCTCTGGGTATACTTATAAAAAAGTCAACCCCTGCTCTAAGAGGGCTCCTATTGTAATAGGGTAGGGTGGGACAATGGAAATAGTTAAGACAGGGACTGCTCTCAGTGCTATCATCTAGGACCTCCTTGTCTTATGTTTAACCACTAGATGGCATTGCTAGCCACCAAGCTGACCCTGTTTAACAATAAGGATCAAACTCTGATTAATCCCCCAACACCTTCCTCATAATGGAAGTATTTAATGTTTACTGAATTGTTTTTTATGGAATATTCCTATGGTTTCCATCACAATAATGAACTAGAAAATTAACCTAAAAATGATAGTAGCAGTACCCCAGAATAGGTTAAAAGATGGAAGAGAATCAACAAATGAGTTTTCATTTTTCAAACCATGATTTCCTTGATTTTGTTGATGCTATTGTTCCCCTTGGTACTAAAGAAAAAAACAACTTGTGAATTTTGCTTTTTCCTTTTCAATAGAAAATGACTGGAGTCAATATATTGGTCATGGTAGCATTTTTTTAATACAAACCCTTCCTTCTTCTGAATGGTCTTGGTAGTATCGAGGGTACCCCATCCTTTCAGTGTCTAAAGTTTGATGCTTCTAATACCTGTATAGCTAATACATGGCCCAATATTTTTGTTTCTGCCCCCACAATGACTCTTGCTGTGTTTACTCACATAGCCATAGGACAGACTTTCATCCTCTTACAATAGCCTTCTAATTGGTCTCTGCATCATATCTCTCCCCACTCCAATCTACCTTCTACTTACTTGGCAAAGTACTTTTCCTAAAAGGTAGGTGCGATTATATCATGTCCTTCCTCAATAAATTCCCGTGGCTTCCTACTATCCATAGGATCAAATATGAAACCATCTAAATGACATTTAGTGCTATTCCTAACTGGCCCCTTCTACCTTGCGAAGTCTTGTTATTTTACTCCTTTCCATGCACTCTGCAATCTAGCCAACTGACCCACTTGCAATTCCTCACACCCATGATTGCCCTAATAATACTAGCTCACATTTAGAGAGAACTTAGCACTTTCTTTAGGTCAGTTCTCTGAGCTCCAGGTCTTATGGTTCCCATTGGATGGAACCTAGAATAGACTCTGAGCCGTTGTGACTTATCTGACACCTCGTCACGCAAGACTTCTAACTACAAAACCAGCATTTTTTTCATCAAGGAAGCCAGCATTTATGGTTTCGACCATGTGCTAAGTATTGTTAGATACTGTGTAAACAAAGACAAGCATAGTCATTGTTCACAAGGAGCTTATATTTTTTGGAAGAGGCAACTAAGCTTCTATAGTTTATATGCAAGTTCATACAAATAGATTGGAACTCTTTTCTCTTTTCTTTTCTTTTCTTTTTCTTTTTTTTTTCTTTTCTCAAAGGATGTTCTAGCATTTAGGGGAATCAGGACAAGTCTCTTGGAGGAGATAGCTCTTGAAATGAGTATTGATAGAAGGTAAAAATCCAGAGAAGCGATGGCGAGGAGGATGAGTGTTCCAGATATGGGGGGCAGCCTGGGTAAATGCATCAGGCAGAGATCGAATCTCATCTCTGGGAACATGAGATAGCCTAGTAAGGCTGCTTCATAGAATGTGGATGGGAGAGCAATGTGTAGTAAATCTGGAGCCAGACTGTGAAGGGATTTAACTCTCAAACAGAGCAGCTGCTCTTTCATTTTGGAGGCAGTGAGGAGCCACTGATGCTTCTTGAGCAGGGGTGTGACGTGGGAAGCCCTGTGCTTTCCAAAAATTATCAGGCTTCTGCATAGAGAATGAATAGGAGAGACAGAGACTGGGAGAGGAACAATCATTTAAAGGGCTATGGTAGTAATCTAGACAGGAGCTTGAACTAGAGAAGGGTGCAGTGGGAAAAAGGGATCTGGGAGAGAAGATGTCAAGGAACAATCAAAAAGGCACAATGGCTAATTGGTTATGAGGGGTGAATGGCAATGAAAGTTGAGGGGCTGACAAATGTATATGTCATCATCCTTTTAGACACTCAGCTCCACAGCCTGCATTGGTCCTTCGTGATATAAGAGCAAAGGATCAAAACCCAGGCAATCTTGTGAGAAGATTATTTTGACTTTGGTAGCCATGGCCTAGGTGGGCCAACTTCATGTAGCAATCAGCTTGGGTAGGCTGTTCCTGTCTTGTGGTATCTTCTGTTTTTCTTCACTTAGAGATTAGAGAGAAAGGAAGAGAGAGAAGAGGGGAGAGAGGGAGAGACAGGAGAGCAAGAGACAGAGAAACAGAGAATGACAGAGAGAGACAGGGGCGAAGGGGGAAGAAGGAAAGAAAAAAGAGAGGGAAGGAGGAAGAAAGAAAGACAAAAAAGAGAGAGAGGCAGGGAGAAAAGAAGGAAAAGAGGGAGAGAGAGAAAAAGAGACAGGTAAGGAGAAAGAAATAGAGAGAAAGAGAGGCAGGAAGAGAGAGAGGGAGGGGGAAAGACAAAAAAGAAAGAAAAGAGAGACAGATAGGGAAGTACAGGAAAGAAGGAAAAGAGGCAGGGAGGGAAGAAGCAAAGGAGGGAGAGAGAGAAAAAGAGACAGATAGGGAAGGAAAAAGAAATAGAAAAAGAAAAAGACAGGAAGAGAGAGAGGGAAGGAGAGAAAGAAAGAGGGAGGGAGGGAGAAAGAGAGAACAAAACAGAAAAAGAGAGAAAAAAGAGAGAAGAAAGAAAAAGGAAAGAAAGAAAAAGAGAGGGAAGAGAGATGGAGGGGAGGGAAGGAGGAAGATAAGATCCAGGGCTTTCCGCAGCCCTCTGGGGACTGTAGAAGGACCTCGCAGGGCAGCTGTTTTTCTGGACGGGATGTTGTTGTTTGTGAGTCCGGGGCCGCTTTCAGTCCCACAAGAAGCCCTTCCCGAAGGACTCGGTGGCTTGTCCAAGATCCGATCGGGTTTTCCTGGGTGGTTTTGTTTTTTAACACATTTTTTTTTGGGAAAAGGAGCTGTGCCAATCGGAAAGGTGCCAAAAGAAAGAAGTTTCATTTGTTCAAGCTCTGTTTCTGAAGAAGGGGGGACCCCCTGAATCTTCGCCGCCCCTTTTTTCCCTTGGTCTTTCCTGGGCTCCAGATTTGTTCCTGAGCCCTGCCACAGAGAGCAACCTCAGACTGCCGTAAGAGCAAGTTAATAGGGAAAAGGGGGCCTCTGGTTCTCACCAGTGATCCTCCTGAGAAATGGCGGCTGGCATCCAGGGAGCAGTCCTCCCTGCCAGGCTTGAGTCTTTGGAAGCTCTTCCCCTCCACATCTGGCCCCAAAGCCAGCTGTGTCAGAGAGTCTGCCGTGGGGCTTGGGGATGTGAGGATCTAAGGCTCTGCCTTTTGGGTGAAGGCCCAGGGCTGAGATCTCCTTTAGCCATGGGCTCCTTCCCTGAATTCCTCATTCCCTTGTCCCTGTAAGGAAGGGCTGTAATAGCTCCTAGGCTGGGCTCTCAAAGTATTTTCTGCCTTACAAATGAGAGCCTAATAATCCCAGCAACTTTTCGGCCTGCTGGGCCAGCCTTTGTGACCAGCGTCTCCTTTGATCCTCTCAGTGGTCCTGGGAGCTATTCTCTCTATTAGGCTGTAACCTGTCCAGGGTTACACAGCGAGTGTCCGAGATGGAATTCGAACTCGGGTTTCCCTGGTTCCAGGCCCGGCTCTCTAGGCACTTCACCGACTAGCTGCCTCAGATCCAGCTGCTTTAATGCTGTTTTTAGTTGGTTTTTAGCCTTGTCCGACTCCTTGTGGCCCTTTTTGAGCTATTCTTGGCAAAGACGCTGGAGGGCTTTGCCATTTCCTTCTCCGTCTCATTTTACAGGTGAGGAAACTGAGGCAAGCAGGGTGAAGTGACTTGGCCAGGCTCACACAGCTGGAAAATGTCTGAGGCCAGATTTGAACTCAGGGAAGAGGAGTTTTTCTAACTCCGACACCATCCGCTGCACCGTCCGGCTGCCCCAATCCAGTGGCCACCTAGTCCCAACCCAGTCTCCTTACTGGGAATGCCCAATATTCCACTGAATTATCCTGTTTTCAACAACCGCATTCTAGTAAATAATCAGTAGATTTTCCTATCGAGGCCGCTCTTTTCCACAAAGTCCTGAAATATTGGGGTTGCGGGTGTGCCCAGCCAGATCTCTGCTTATAGGGACCTTGTGTCTTTGTTAGGAACATTTTATATTCAGCCCCATTTTATATTCTAGGCACTAGATTAGTGCGTGGTGGGATGCATAGAAGAAGAAGGTGGCAATTATTAGGAAAGATAAAACATTTATACAAATAACTAACATAAGGCACAACATTAAAATCAGTAAGAAGGGGAAGGGGAGGAAATAAGCACTTATTAAGCACCTACTATGTATTATTCTAAGTACTTTAAAATAAGCTCTCATTTGGTCTTCACAATATCCCTGGTAAGTAGGTGCAATTATTGGACCCATTCTAAAAAATGTCGGGCAGCCAGAGGTTAAATGATCTGCCCCGAGTCAAATAGTAGTGTCTGAGGTAAAATTTGAATTCAGATCTTTCTGTCTCCAAGTCCAGCCCTCATATCATCTAGCTGTCTCAAGGACAAGAAGATACAAAGGGATTGTGATGAAAAGGATCACGTAGTTGGATACTTGTTACTCACAGACAGAAAATGCTGGGAAGTTTTCAATGAAAAAAGAAACATAAGTTATTAAAGAACTTATTAAAAATAGTTGTCATGGGGCCATTTTATAGTTTCCCCTCATCAAAATGGATTCTCAGAATGGCAAGGAGAGAGAAAAACATTAAATAGGTTTCTGCATTAAATATAAATGATTTGTGTTAAAAGTTAATTTATTTTGTGTCTGTAATAAGTATGTTAGATGCCCATAAATACATCCTTGATAATTAATTTTCTTTTAATTTGAATTCATGTATAGAATAAGAAATTCATCCTGATTTAAGATAATTTAGTGACCCAATGTATATGTTTACCTTCAAAACTACCCATGAATCTCTGCTATCTAATAAATAAATGGAAATAAGATTTCTTTCTCTTTTTTTTGAGAAGTTTTCTTTTTTTAACTCTTCCCTGCTAAATCCACAATCACTCTCTTTCCAGGACAGTGACAACCTGTGGTGGGATGCCTTTGCAACAGAATTTTTTGAAGATGATGCTACGTTAACCCTTTCATTTTGCTTGGAAGATGGACCAAAGCGATACAGTAAGAAAGAAGTTTCTACTTTCTAATGTTGTCCCCTTTGCTTCCCTAACTCTCCTTTAAGAAAAACTCCAGGGGCTTTGATAAAGTCCAACAGGGCTGACAGCCTGACAATGATACTTTCCCTTCTGACTCTGTGTTCGATTTTCATCCAGACATTGTGAAAAGAAACAGTCTAGCTCCAAGCCCGCCATAAGAAATCTCTTTCAAGGTTTTGAATGGTTGGGGACTTCCATATTTGAAGGATCTCTAAAATGAAAGTCATGAACGAGGTTATTTTAAGCTAAAAATATTGGTATTATTTCTATCCATCCCTTCTCAGTGACCCTGCCTTTTCTTCTTACAGCTCATACTTTTGTGCCCGACGCTCTGAATCAGAAGGGTTTTTTTTTTTTGGCTTGAAAGTGACTGATTGACTCTGTACCACTCACGTTTTTCTAATTCAATTTTATCAATTATCTTGGGTATTTATTTGACAAGTGTTATCTTTTTTTTCTGGGGAAAGAAAAAAAAACAAAGCTACTTTGAACATACATTTTTGGATTAGTGTTGACAGAATTATAGCTTCTTGCTTTTCAAGCAAGTGATAACTCGGTAAAGATCCCCAAATTACAGCCCAGAGCCCCGTGGGTAACAGCTGATCTGTCCTGATTAGGTTGAGTCAACTTGTCAGACATCAGATTTGCTAGTTGTGTTATCAGTCCGGAAGGCAGAGATACATCAGCACCAAAGCAATTAATGTCCGGTTAGATCAGAGGGAGTTGTGTTTGCAGAAAACAGTACTACATATGAGAGAATTTGTCAAAGGCTAAAACAGCCAGTGTGTCACGAGCGCAGTGATAATGGCTGAGCTCTCTGCTGTGAGTGGGGTAGGAGCAGCCTCGCATAATTTGGTAATTCGCAGTAATGCCGCAGATAAACATGATGGAAAGACCAAATTCCAGTCAAGCACATTGTAAAGTCACTAGGGAACGAGGGTTCTTTTTGGGTGACCTTTATATAATCAGTGTTACAGAACATTAATCTTGGGGGCCATCAGAGCCATCAAGATAAATCTCATATCATGTGCTATTAATTGTAGGGTTTTGTTTTTGTCTGCTTTTGTTCAGTTCTGGGATTTTATTTGTAGAGGGACTATACCATGTGTATGTTGTCCATGCTGCTGCAGATCATTACCTTCCTTGGTTCTTGTGGGTTTAGAAAGCTACTCCAGATTCCAAGGGGTTCAGGGACTTGCCCACAGTCACTCGATTAATTTATGTCAGAGGCAAGATGTAAACTCAGGTCTCCAATAACAAAAATATTAATGAACGGGATAATAAAAAAACCCGTCATTTAGTGACTCACTTTATAAGGCACTTGGATAGTTTATGAAGTGACTCCTAAGTACTGTCTCCTTTGATCCTTATCAACAACCCAGTGAAGTAGACATCACCCTCATTTTCCTGCTGAGGAAACCAGAGGGAGAGAGGGGAAGGAGTCTGTCTGTTGTTACCCAGCTAGCAAATATCTGAGGAATCTTCCATCACCATCACATGTGGCAGAATGTTACACGCTGCTGTCACCTTTACCATTGTCACTGTCAGGGTTGTTGTCATCCTCTTAGTGATTAGAGAACTGGCCTCAAAACTGAGAAGACCTGTCTGTGACACGTATTGATTATGTGACTCCAGGCTTGTTCTAATTGATCCTCTAAGATTCTAAGTTCCAGAGGAGGTGCCGGCCCACATTGATAGACTCACCCAGGAGTTTCCCATGCTGATGAAATCATGAATCCATTCCCTGTCCTTGTTAAAAGCTGCATCGTTTCACAGCATCGTGATACCTTGGGGATTGCAACTTTGTTTAATTCTTACTCTTTTGTGCAGTGGACCCCTTGGCAGTTTGGTGAATCCTTAGGACCCCTTTCCAAAATAATGTTTTTAAATAATTGATAGAAATACTAGGATTTGGTTAGAGCTTAGTACAATGCATATTTATTTTTCTTCTTTCAATTTCATGAACTCCCTGAAATCTGTCCATGGATTTCCATGGACTCCAAGTTAGAAAACGTAGACATCTGTATGATGGTTTGTGGGAAGGATAAGCCCTGAGAGTAATTAAGGCAGACAAGGATGGTCTATAGGGGGCTTGGTTGCAATTTTTTCCCAGAGCCCTGAACTGGTTAGGGCACAATAGTTGAACCACCTCACACTGGATCCCTGACTGCTGAATGGTCGTCAGTTAAAGTTTCCTTGGGAAGACACCCACCTGTCTCTGGAAGCCCGTAGGCTGCCTCTGGGTGGGTGAGGTTGGAATGAGCAACGGCCTCACCAGTCCCAGTTTTAGGTGAAATCTCTGGGAGATAAATGAGACTTGCAGGCTTAGCAATTACTCTCCCCTAAACAGGCTGCCTGATCAATGGGGAATAATTTCAAACCAAGCAATAATCCATCCTCGGAGGTTTCTTCCAAGGCTCTTGCTCTCGCTCTCTCTCTTTCTCTCTCTCTCTCTCTCTCTCTCTCTCTCTCTCTCTCTCTCTTTCTCTCTCTCTCTCTCTCACACACACACGTGCACATGGCTAACTTTGAGTCATCTCTGTTCATGCTTCTTGGCTTTGTGAGGGAATCCATCGGGGGCTGCATAAGGAAGAATTAGAGCAGGAAACCTCAGAATAAGCCGGCTTCCACTCTTCCCCCTCCTCCCCCTTCTCCCCCCATGGTTGGGTTTGGGGTGAGACACGTTCGTCGGCTGTTTGAGATCACATCTCCTTGGGAAAGAGTCAATGGTAGACTATCATCCATTGTTGCCCAGGTTTCTTTGTTTCTCGGAGCCAAAATATTTCCAGAACAGAGGAGAGAAACAAGAATGATTGACAGCCCGGAGCTGAGCCTCATCAGCTGCTGTGCTGACAGCCTGGTGATGCGCACCCTGGGCTGATGTGCTAGGGAGTGACAGGTGATTGACAGCCCCAGACCGTGGAGCCGACAAAGAGGAAGCATGCTCAGTAAGAAGAACGTGCAGGGTTTATGCAGCATTGCAGACAGGGAGAGCAAGAACATTAACCCATTGGAAATCCAGGGCCACCGTGGAGGTGGTAAGAGAGCCAGCCGCCTGCCCCCGGCCCGAAAGCCGGGCTCGGCTACCCCGTCTGCTAATTAGCCGAGAACTTTGTATCTACCATGGGAAAGGATGGTGGCAAGGAAAGCAGGGATCTCTTATTCTATTTGTAACGCTAACGAATGACCCAAATTATGTTGCTGCCAGGCAGGAATGAATGCCCAGATAAAGCTTCATTAGATTGTGCCAGAAAAGATTTGACTGGTGACTTTGGGCACCTGGGTTACCAAATGTCACCATCATACAACTGGAAACCTCTGGACCATTGTGGGCCGGTCAGAAATGGAGACAAACTGATCCCTGTATCCCTAGGGGAATGTCCAATATGGTCTCATTAATTAACTGGGGTAACTTTCGGAATGATTTTCTGTTATTGGATGATCTGCTATAAAAAAAAATTCACGCTGATTCAGTGACTGAGGTAATGATTATGTCTTGGAAGAATATTGCTGCTTTCCTTCGGACAGCTCCCACAAACTGATTTTGCCATCCCCCCTGTCCCTGAGCAAAAGAGTTCTCCCTCCCCATCATTCTATTGTAACTTATTCTCAATAGATAAGGAAGTTGGGGAGCTAGGAAACATGTAGTGTGTCTCAGTTACACACACACACTTCAGCCCTTTGTCTCCCAAGAGATGATAATATGACTGACTATGCCCATCTGGACAATCCCCCTATTTGTCCTTACTGTGTCCCCCTGAATCCAGGATGCTCTTCAGAAATCTAGTCCTGTCTCCTTACAATGAAGAAAAGAAAAGGAGGTTCCTTCAGTGATAGTGACTTGAGCCCCCAATATGTATTTTTTCCATCTACTAGAGTAAAATCTTCCCAGTTTTTCTGCATTTAGCCCAGTGCCCAGCACATAGAGAACCCTTCGTAAGTGCTTTTTATCCATTGTTGTTCTGTTGGCCAAAATTACAATATAATTAGATAATAGGGAGCAATGTTGAGATTCAAGTCTCCATTCTCTGACTTTTGGGTCTGGTGCTGTCTTTTATTGCATCATGTTCTCTCTCTTGAATGGCATTAGAGTTGTATTCCCAGCAGCCCGCATTGCACCCAATCTAGGGAAGACTTCTTCCCTTTGAATCAGACAAAGTTTATTTTGGGGAGAAAACTGAAAAAGAGGAAAGAACCCAGCACTGGCTCATCTACATCTCTTTGCAGGCAGGGAGAATCATAGAACTCAAGTAGCAGAGGGGAATCTCTCTACTACCCTATGATCACTTTTTTTTTTAGAAATTATCAAAATTATACAGAGGAGGAAGACCTGGTTCAGAAAAATAAAGGGAAGTATCAAAAGCCCCCCCATCCACTAAGTCTCCGACCTATGTTTCCTGACTCTCAGGCAAGCATCCTTTCTCTCACTTTGCTGAACAAAAAGGGAATCATTCACTCCCACATTTCCTGTGAGTTGAATCATTCTTATTTATTGTTTACTTTATTTTGGTGGTGGGAAGGGAAGTTATTTATTTATTTTTCCAATTAAAACTTTATTGCTGCTTTATTTCTTATATCGTCCTAGTTATAGCCAGTATCTCTCACCTGCTGCTTCCCAGAGAGCCATCCCATATAACAAAAAGTATTTGTAAAGGGGCATGTGTGTGTCATCAAAATTGATCGATAATTTGAAAAAACCAAAAAGGTGCGATATGTTCACTTTATTTTTTAACCTTTTAAAACTTTTATTTTTCAAATAACAAGCATTTATATTTATCTACCTCCTGATTCCATTTTACAAAAAAAGGATATTGAGGCAGAATGGCTAAAGACATGGTTGACCACCATGTTCAGGCAGATAGTTAATGACGAACCTTCTTCCAATTACACGATCGGCGGTGATCTTTCTATCGTAGAAGAATAGGAAGTTCTTCATAGAGACAAAGTGAATCAAAAGCTTTGTAAGCCTTAAAATACTACAGATGTCAGTTTATCATTTATTTTTATTTCTTATTAGTCATAAGGTAAATTGATCTTCCTTATTCTTGTCTTTAGAACTCAAACATCTTGAATGTATACCCTATATCCTTAGTCGTTGCCCTTCCTGAAAATCACTACTAAAGCCAGTGACAACTTGTGTTTCCCTTGGGGAAAATGGTCTAGAGTTCATCCCTCTGAGGGGGCCTGTTCTCTTGGCCAAATGAAATGGTTGGGTCCGTATTCAGTCCAGTTGTGTTGTACTGCTAGTGAGGAACAAAGATAGAAGAGTTCCTCATGGCCCAGCCTGGGATGAAATTGGCCAGGAGCCCTGGTTCCTGTGTATTTTAACAGGTTTGACAGATATTATGGAGTGCTTGCTGTATACCTGCTGCTCTGCAAAGGATACTAGGGAGGGAGAAAGCAGCCCACAACATAGCCTTAATGAACAGCCTCTGCATCTCTCCGAGCGGCCGTTCTGATAGGAAGACTTCCACTTTGGCCCACCTTGAATGCCAGCTGCAGAAGTCTTAATTATCAATATCTGAGAGAATATTTATAAAGTACCTGACTCTTAGGAAGTGCCTAATAAATGCTGTTCCTTTTGGTCCCCTTCAAAACGTCCCTTGGTATCCATCAGGAATAAGAAGCGAAGGGGGAAATGGGGAGTTTAATGGAGAGATGTGAGAGTCTGTTATTCAGATGATTAAATCCCTTGCAGGGAAAAAACCTAGTGTCTTGTAACTTAAAAAAAATTTAAGTGACTCTCTTTTTCCTCAACTGCTTCTTGCTTTAAGTGGCTGACGAGCTGTGGCTACTTTTGTAATCTGTGCTGATTCTCCCTTTTTCCATCCTGCTCAGGGAGTCGACTATTGGCTTGAAGCTAGTTCAATGGAGGAAGGTCTTTCCTTTGCTTTTGTGACTCATAGATCTAATGGGCACTTGGTGACTCCCAGGAGCTATGTCTCGGGGGAAAAAGGAAGGTTGCTATTTCTTATTCTCTTCGAGAATTGCCCAGGAAGCACACGGACAGCCCCCCCAGTCTCTTCATATTCCTGCTAACTAAAGCAGCCCGTATCATTTTTTGGTAGTTGCTAAGAAGATGATTTCATCTGCCAAAAGGCAATAAGCATAAAGCGGTTTGGGGGAGCAAGCTACCTCTCTTGTTCCGTTCTTTTCCTGTGTCCCAATTATCAAGCGTTATTAGACATTTTGAAAAACAGCAAATCAGCATCTCTTAGGGATCCACTTACACGTTTTATTCTTCCCGTTTCCTGTTTTCTTTTCCCACATCCCCCTTTAAATTTGCTCTCACAGTGCTTCAAGGCTTCCTAACTTCTTCAGATTGGCTTCCTAATATCTGCTTTTGTGCATTGTGTATATGGGCCTACTCCCCTAAGGTAGTGATATTGCATGAACCCCAGAAGCCTCCGTAGCTCTGCTTACTGTTTTTCCCCAACCTTTTATTGGTTCTCTTCACACATCTGAGTTGTTATTGTGCTTGCTGGAGAGGGATTCTGAAAGCATTTTTCCCCTTTTCTTTCTCTCTTTTTTGTATCACATGATCTTTAAAAGACACAGGAAAAAGTAGTTTGCTAATAAATAAAACGTGTCTCGGAACCCCCGTCTTCACTGGCACGCCTTCCTATGCCATGGGCGTGCAAGGGGACACACTTGCTTCTGCTGTGCTCTAATCCAGGCCCTTCTGATTGCCCATTTGTAGAAGCTTGGTGTTTCAGATCTGGGGAGCAGCGAAAAGCCTTAATAGATCTGTTTTCTGACACCTTTTTGGAGATGGGGACTCAAAAAGCAGGGTCACTGTAAGGGCCGAGATTTCCGTGTTTCTTTTTAATGCTTCAGACTCAGTTGATACTGGCCGAGATCAGGAGCAGAGATCTGGGTTCTCTCTGAGTAACTCCCTCCTTCTGATAAGATTGCTGACCATCCGGCGCTGCAATATGCTTATGCATTAGCACGTGGTGTAAAGGCTGGGGTCCAGCTCGTCCGGCACTCGTGAATGAAGCCATCCTCTTTCTGGGACCCTTCCTAAATGGGCCTGAGCCTTTCAGTGATCCCGAGAATAACCCTCAGGGTCTAACTCACAATCCTGCGTCAAGACCGTTGCCCTTGGCAGATCACAGATAGAGATGTACAGACTTGAGTTTTGTAGTCATCCAGGGAAATCCTGAGCTCATTGGGAAGAGAATTAGAGTCACAGGAGGTTAAGGATGGAAGGGACCCTGGAACACAGAGCATCTGAGAGGGACAAGAGGCCTTCCTTAGAACAGGTAATGTCAGGAGCCCTTCAGATAGATCAAGGCACACAATGTAGAACACAGAATCTTCAAGTTCAAGAAAAAGCCTTAAAATGAACAATTCCTGCCCCCCAGCTCAAATTTTATAGATGAAAATTATTAAGGAATGACCATTCTGATTTTGTTAGTTGTCTTATTAAGGATTTATATTCTGTACTCCATTTTTTTCTGTTAAATAATGGCAATGATAATAATAATAACTTATTTATGCAATACTTTAAGGCTTAAAAAGTACCTTGCAGACATTATCTCATTTGAGCCTTACAGTAACCCTGTGATATAAATGTATTTTTTATCCCAAATTAATAAATCGGGAAACTAAACACCAAAAGGTTATATGGAATAATAAGTGTCTGAAACAATATTTGAAGCCAATGGAAATAGCTTTTAAAAAGGAAGGAGAGGGCCAGTTCCAATAGACCTATGATGGAGAGAGCCATCTGCAACCAGAAGGAAGACTGGGGGGACTGAATATGGATCACAACATGGTATTTTCACCTTTTGGTTGTACTTTGCTTGCTTTTTGTTTCCTTTCTCATTTTTCCCCTTTTTGATCTGATTTTTCTTGTACAGCATGATAAATGTGGAAATATGTATAGAAGAATTGCACACACTTAATCTATATTGGATTACTTCCTGTCTAAGAGAGGGGGGTGAGGGAAAGGAGGGAGAAAAATGTGGAACCCAAGGTTTTGCAAAGGTAAATGTTGAAAAGTATCTTTTCATATATTTTGAAAATAAAAAGCTATTATTTAAATAAAAAAGGAGGGGGGAGGTTCATTTCAGGAATAAAGTGTTTCCTGTGAGTAGGTACTAAAGTTAAAACCCTGATATTGTTTAACTTGTGAGACTGTGGCAGTCCCTTCCCTGAAAATCCTTAGGAACAAGGACTGGAATAACTCCAAAGACACCTCCTTTAAGCACTATTCTTTAGTAATTCTGTGAGTCTTCACGGTGTCATTGGGAATACTGCAGCCACAGTAAGCCTAAACTTTAGAGTCCTAAACTAGGGAGGAGGCAAACATTTGATGATTTTTTTTTTAAGCTGGCACTTTTGGTTTTGATCAGAATCAGGAGTCCGAAGGCATTCTGAAAGAATATTCTTGTGATTTTTCAATCATTTCAATCACATCTGACTCCATTTGGGGTTTTCTTGGCAGAAATACTAGAATGGTTTGCCATTTCCTTCTTCAGCTCATCTTATGGATAAGGACACCGAGACAAACAGGGTAAAGGGATTTACTACTTAAGTGTCTGAGGCAGAATTTGAACTCGGTTCTTTCTGACTCTAGCACTCCATCCACTGAACCACCTTCTATATTCTTATAATATTAATAGTCAAACTGAAAATAGTACATAAAATTTTTTTGGCCAAAGACCATAGTGCCCCAGACTGATAAATGAAATGACAAAAAAACTAAATGGAAAAAAAAATAAGCACATCACATTTCTTCCTCATTTGCAGTTTCACTTTGATAATACAAAGAATTATAAATTGGTTATAACATGGAGTAAACAGACTTTTTTTCTTCCCCCACTATTAATGAACATGACACTACTACTTTATTTCCTTTTATTTTATTTTTAATTTATGGAATGAAACAAGCATTTTTATAGCATAGTATTAAAAAAAAAGATGATTTCCTTTGTGGATTTTCTCTTTCTCTTAAGGCATTAAGAACTTATCCTTTGAGAACCTGGGAAAAGCTAACTAAAGAGATCTGTTTGGATGTTGCCAAAGTATATTTTTAATTTTCTTGTTATGGGATGTGAACAACTTGTCCTGCCTCTGCACAATCCACAACTGTCTCTTCAGGGCCTCTGATTTGCCAGACACTGTGCTAAGATGAAATAGTCCCTGTTTTCAAAGAATTTGTATCTAGGGAGACTACATGTACATAAATAAATATATGAACAAGTATTAAAACAAATTCCAGGTCATTTTTTGTGAGGGATGCTAGCAGCTAGCAGAATTTGGAAAGGCTTTATGCTTGAGTAGAGTTTTGAAAAAAAAAAAAGGAGATTTTCAGAGGATTCTTTGGACTTTGGAGGAAAGGAGAGAGCTTATTCCAGACAATGCAAAGGCAGAGAGGTGGGGACTGAAGTGTTGTGTGTGAAGGGAAGAAGAAGGCAAAGGGCTTTAAAAGCCAATTGGAGAAGTTTCTATAGGAGGCTGGAGGCAACAGGGAGAATTTGAATGTCAGTCCCTCACAGGAGTAACATGGACAGACCTGTACTGCCAGAGAATCATTTTAAAGACTAAGTGATCAAAAACATTTTTTTTAAATTAAAAAAAAAAGACTAAGTGATCATTGAATGGAAGTAGAAACTTGGAGCAGACAGATAAAAGACCTAATAATTGAAATTTTTGTTAGGAAGTGGGATTTCTATTTCTTTTTATGTGACGTCCTGGAAGCACACTTGGACATCCTCACTTACAGACGTCAGCAAGTAAGCATCAGACAAGGCACAGGAAAGCTTAATTCTGGATCTCTCCCCACTGTGTCATGGACCCCAGTTCATCTTCTGAGCCTTATACCATCCCCACTGAGATGTGAACTGCATTCTACGTTTGCCTCAGCCCAAACATGCAGGCAACTTGATAACCCTCATGAGATGATATGAAAATGAACTTTTATGGAAGCACCAAATAACCACAATAAATAAACACTCCTCTTCCATTTGTCTTTGGAGCTGATTTTTGTCCTTAGGATGTTCAATACTTGTCTGCCTCGATTTTTCAAGTGTACAAGAAGCACTTAGTTCCCAGGTGGCTGTGAGAATCAAATGAGAATAAGTTTGTAAAGTATTTAGCACAATGCTTAGCACATAGTAGGTGCCAAATAAGTGCTTGTTTCCTTCCTAGTAGCTTCTTTCTTCCCTCATGGATATAATTAACTATCGTGATGTACATTTGTACTGTGGCTGAGGCTTACCCAAACCTAAAGGTCATGCCTGTATTACAGACTACAGGACCATAGATTTAGAGTTGAGAGGTCCCTTGGGGCCCCTTGAAAGCTAACATTCCCCCTAAGTTCAGGCGGTCTGACTGGTGTGTGTAGGATCAATCTAATTGGACCATTGGGACAGTTGAACTAATGGGCTGATGGTACTCACTGATTTGGCATTGGATTGTAAGGATGGGGAACTTGAATCGAGTACGGTGCATCATTACAATGTTTACTGAATAAATGAATGTTTAATTATTTCCAATATCTTAATGACTAATTCTGATCAACTGTGATCTTTTTTAAGCCTCTATCCCAATCAACGATCAAATTGATCTCATAGATCTTTCCTTAACAGTCTATAGAGTCATTTCTCCTCCAAACTCCATTTCTTCCTCCCATCCTCCCTCCAAATTGTACTATTGTTAGGAAAATCTTGATGTGAAGTCCCTGATGCCTAATATTTTATTTTACATAATTGCATTCTAGATAAGTTTTGTCCCTTATTTTTTAGTGAGTTAGGATTTCCTTTTCTGTCTAGCTCTAGCTTTATTGCAATGAATTTATTTTGGGTATCTGATTTTCAAATTTTAATGTGCATCTTATTCTTTACTTTCATAGTGTGTTTTCCTTCTGTGAAAAACTTTGCCTACCAAGATAAGGTAAAATAAAGTCTTTGTTTGGAGGAATGTTAAATTAGCATCCTTCTATAGCTACATTAAAAATGTGTAGAGCTGTATTTTAATAAGTATACAGAGGCTCCGTCCCAGAATTACCTATCGGGGTACATATGTTTCATAATTTATTGTTTAATCAAGACAGTCATAGTGGGGTATTGGAATTCAGGAGCTGACTGAATTCTGTGCCTTGATGTATTAAGCTTTTATTATTCATTCTGGCAGAATCACCTTCGCACTATTATTGTGTGCTTTATGTTTGTTTATTTTCATGAAGCTGGCCCTTACCCAAATGGTAGCATGTTTTCAAATGTTCATTGATAGGAATTACCCTCCTGAAGCAGGAGACTTTCTGATAATAGGATTTGAAGGAGAGAGAAATTCACACAAAGTGTACTTTGAAAATAATCTTTATTCAAAGAGTGAGAGGGAGAAGAGAGAGAGACAGAGATACAGACAGAGAGAGAGAGACAGGCAGAGATGGAGAGGACCAGAGCCCAATCAGTTTGAACTGAAGGAGACTACTTTAAGACCTAGCATGACTTCTCACTTAAGCATTACAAGATGATCCTGGTATTTCCCAAAGACAAAAAGATCATTAAATTATTTTTACTGAACTTTCAAAAGCATTTCGATTTTATTTACTCCTCCCTTTGAAAAATCTGATTTGCCCTTTGATGATTTGACATTGTTTTCATTAGGAACATGCATCGTTTGTGGTTTCAGAATAGATTAGTTAGACTAGGAACAATTAAAAAAAAGTGCTCTTAGAATTGACTTAAAACAGAAAGGACACGATGATTATACTTTTCCTCCCTCATGGGCCCATGGACACATGGGATATTTTGGTTTTCAACATGTAGCCAGGGAAAAAAGAATCAAAACGATCATGTAGAAAAAGGATTAATCTGTGATATATGTATTTGTCTTTTAATTATCTGTGCAAACTTCATTTTGGAAAAACCCCTCAGAATTGCAGTTACAGAGTGCTGAGAGAAGTACCTGTTTGTGTAAAATTGTCTTTGTGGAAAAGGCTTATTATGCAAGTGGTTGGAAGTCTTAGTATGATTTGTTAATGTCAAGTGTGTTAATGCAGTTTGCTACCAAGACATTCGCTAAAGTTTAACGTGCGTGATTTAAAAAATATTCATAACGATGGACTTTTTTCAAGGTTACTGGCGTAATTGAACTTGAAGATTCTTGTGCATATTTGCTTTCCTTCAAAGTGAACAGAATAGTAAGAATAAACAGCATTTGACTGATTATATAAGTAAAGCACTAATTGTAGCCTTAATAATTCTCTACACTATTAGACACCGGGCTTGAATATATTTCATATAAGAGCTTTAGTACTTAAAACTCTATTATTTTTTTAAAAGATGGGCCAAAAATCAGTAATTACAAGAGTTATTATTCAGGTTCACAGCAGTGCAGCAGCTATTTTTCACTTGATAATTACCTTGTTAAACTAATGTCAGACCAGCACCATGCCTTATTTAAGAAAATGGTCCACCAATCTTGGGGAAGCAGCCACAGCTGTGGAAATATTAAAAGATTTATTAAATCCAGGCCTATCTCCAGTATTGCCTCATCAACATTTGTTAAGGAAGTTCTGAAAAGTTTTGGATTTCTCATTAGGCGTTTTCAGCCTCTTTCCCAAGGTCCCATAGGCTCCCCTGACAGTCCTGGCTTCAAATGCACTTCCTCCTTCATAGCTCCAGGCTTATTCTTCAACCCAAGCACCATTTAATTGGCAGGATCTGCATGAATTGCATACAGAGCCTATCCGAATGGAAACCAGGAAAGATGACCAGTCCCTGGAGGAATACAGTATATACAAGACAATAACTTCTTTTTAAAAAAAAAAATCACTTGATACTTTTGCTATTTAAAACTTAAGAGAAAATTAAATCTCTTAAATGGACTCAAAGCAAGAAGCTAGAGTTGTGGGACAGAGGTTCTGATCTGCTTTGAGGAGACCCTTTCCAGAAGTAAGGAGGATGATAGGATGAAAGGCTAGTAGATTCCTTCTCTAAACCCCATCACTTTCCAGATGCAGAAACTGAGGCTAAGAGTATGAACCCAGAAAGGATCAAGGGATCACAGAAACTCAGAACTGAATGGGACCTCCAAGGGTCTCTAGTCCAACCCATAATTTAATAGCCATCTTTTCTGTAAGATCCCAGACAAGTCTTCTTCTAACCTCCACTTAAAGACTTAGGAAGTATCTTGAAGACATAGAATTTGAAACCAAGTGAAATGACCTTTACATGGAGAGTATCTTTATTTACAAAGCCCCATATGGACCATGTCTTTTTATATATTCACTCATTCATTCCATAAACATTTATTAAGATCTTCCTGGCTTCCTTTAAGTTCCAGATAAAATTCCAAGGTCTACAGGAAGCCTTCCTTAATCTGCTCTTAATTCCAGGGATTTTCCTCTTCTGTTTTTTTTTTTTTTTTCCTATTCATCCTGCATATAGCTTTCTGGGTCTATATTTGGTTTTGTGTTGTCTCCCCATTAGATTGTAAACTTCTTGTCTCTTTCTGTATCCACTGTGTTTAACACAGTATAGGTGATTAATAAATGTTGATTGAGTTGAATTGAATACTTATTCTTTGTAACCTGTTATAGAAGATATTAGATGAGATAACAAATATGATTAATTGAACATGCCCCCTGCTTTTAAAGAGTTTTTTATAGTTTAGTAGAGGGAGAGAAGGTGTGTGTGTGTGTGTGTGTGTGTATCACAATTTGACTACATATCTGTATGTAGTCAAATTATAATATAAAGTATGATTAAGTGCTATGAGATGAGTGCTCTGTTAAGTGCAAAAGATATCCCTTCTAGTTAGGGACATGAGGGAAGACCTTCTTAAGTAAATGACATTGAAGGATAAATGGAATATCAAAAGATGTGAGATGATTCTTCTAGGCATAAAATATATTTTGGAAACAGCAAATCATTCATTTGGGTTAGCTCTCAAGGACAGTGAATTTTAAAGGGCCTTGAATGACACTCTGTAGAGCATATGAGCAGTTTCATGTATTTACTCATAAATTACCATTGTTGTTTGTCCCTCATTCTCGAAGAGGACATTAGGGAAGCGATGTCATGACATCGTAAGTGAATCGGATTGAAATGAGGGAGGGCTAGGCAAAGTCGCCAGCCTCACTCTCTCTTCCAGGGCTATCTGGGTTCAATGGCAAGATATAGATCATGATGACTGGAGATGGTCCTGGATGTACTGATAAATTAAATTATAAAGCAATCTCCATGAAGAATAAAGTTTTCTATTTTTGCCGATTGATTTTTTTTAGATTTCAGATTCTATATTTCCACAACCCCTACCTCCTAAGTCAAATGGATCGCAAACACAATGTAAACAGTCTCATCCTTGAATTTTTGTGCAAAGCAACATATTCACTCTGTCTTTCAGTAGCCTGTGTACTAAACAGGAACTGTGTTCAAATCCTGCTTAAGGACAAGCCATTTAAGTCAGCTGAGCCTTGGTTTCCCTCTCTATAAAATTAGGTGTATGGGGGAGTAATATTGTTAATAATGCCTAGCTTACAAGGCTATTGTGAGAAGGGTGCTTTATAAATCTGAAAGCATGGTACAAGAGTGAGTTAATATAATGGTTAACTCTACTGTCATGGAAATTGTCACTACAGATTTGACCTTCAGGGTATGTATGTGATAATTCCTTTTCCTTTTTCAAAGCCTTATGGAATCCTCCATCTGTTACCCACAACAATTCTCTACATTTCAGCAGATCTAGGGATTTATTGTCTTCCAAGTCTTGGCTGTTGTTTTCTCCAAACCTTCAAAACTGCCAAGAGGTGAACTGAACTTTATGGGATCTGTTTAAATTGTCATCACAAATTCTCCAAACTGGTTAAATTTAAGGATTTTATCTTGTTCCCCAGTGAGTCCAAAGAATCATTCTAAAGTTCAGAAACTTGAGTCCTAATGTACTTTCCAGGGGTCCAAACAGAGGTGTCGCCTTAAATCCTTGGAATCCTCCAGATCTGTACTGGGAAATGTTGGAACTGATTGAATTTATCGTGTCAGCCATCCCCTTTACTATTTTTAATGGATATTTTCATCAAGAATAACTCAAGTTTTTGTTCCTCTCGAGTTTATAAAGTGTTTTCCTTATAGCAGCACTGTGAGATAAGTAAAGAAAATATTATTCTCTTCTTTTTAAAAGCCAGGTAACAGGCTTTGTGACATTATGGTACTTGTCACCTCTGGTGACAAAGCTAGGAAGTATCTGAAGTGTGATTCAAATTGAGGCTGCTTAAATCAAAGTCCAGGACTTGACCAATAATATTAAAATGACTAATTCTAAAATCTCTAATTTAATAGCCTCAAAATTCATTTCACTTAAATAAATACAAAGAGAAAAAGAGAGTTTTTGCCCTCAAGGAGCTTCGACTGGGTACAAATAAAGCAACAAGCAAAATAAGATCCTGTACTTTCTTTATTTTTTAATTTAATTTATTATTATTATTATTATTTTTTTGCTGAGGCAATTGGGGTTAAGTGACTTGCCCAGGGTCACACAGCTAGGCAATGTTAAGTGTCTGAGACCAAATTTGAACTCAGGTCCTCCTAACTTCAGGGCTGGTGCTCTATCCACTGTGCCACCTAGCTGCCCCAAGATCCTGAATTTTCAATGAAGCTCATTAATTTGAGTGAGGACCAAGTCGGTAGCATAGTGGATAGAGCACTGGGCTTGGAATCAGGACTCATCTACTTGATTTCCAACATTTCACCCGGTTTGCCTCAGTTCTCTCATCTGTAAGATGAGTTAGAGAAGGAAATGGCAATATTTCTGCCCAGAAAATCCTAAATGGACTTATGAGGAGTCAGAGATAACTGAACAGCAACAGCAATAATAACTACTTGAATGACCAGTTTTTGAAAGAAAATGTAAAGTTTTATAAAATTATGATAGTAATAGATTATTTATTCCCATGCCTTTCTAAACCCTTTTTCATTTGTCTACTTGTATATTTATGTTACTGTTGTTGGTATATAGTGTATCCATGCTGTTATAATAATTTTATTTTTTCCCTTCTTAACTCTTCATAGATCTTTATTTTTTTTTGAAATTTTAAAATTGTGCAATAACATTTCTTTATGTTGTTATTCTATATTTTGGCTAAAACTATCTCCTGGTGGTTGGAAAGAAAAGTTGTAGCCAGTTTTCTTCATAACTCATACGACAGTATAAATATTTTTATATAGATAGGTCTTTTTTCTCATTTAAAAATGTTTTCTTATGATAAAGACTTAGAAATGGGATCAGCAGGTCAAAGAGCATGATGGGCCTAGTAATCTTTATAATATATTACCAGATTCTTCTTCAAAATGATTGTCCCAATTTACATTTTCACCAACTATGTAATAACATACCTGTTTCCCAGCACTCATTAACATGAAATTTTATTGTTTTAAACTATTTTTACCAATTTGATGATTTTTAACGATTTTACCAATTACCACAAAATTTTACTAATTACCATAATACAAAGCTGCTTTCATTTGCATTCCTCTCATCATTTAAAGAGTTTGAAGGCTTTCATTTGGTCATTTGTGATTGCATTTTCTTATTTAAAAAAACCCTGTTTATATCCTTGAATGGGAAAATCCATTGTAGACTGGATTTTGCACATCAATCAATATCAGACCTTATGTATTAGGGAAATCAGACTTTAATTAGATATAGTTACGGAAAAAACATTTTTATCTGTTATATTTGTTTATAATGTTTCATTATAAAATTTAAATTTTAGATGAACAAATTAATGTTATCTAATAATAGCCAACTTTTTTATTGGATAATTTTTTTTTTCTATAAGTGCACCGGATATTCACTTGTATATGCCGATGTATGTATGTATATATGTATAATACAGTATTTGTCACATAGTAAGTGTTTAATGAATGGCCTATCTTCATCTGTTTGTCTATTTATGCGTCTACCTTTCACGTGACATTCAAGGCTCTCCTATTATACATTTTTCCTGAATTTTATCCTTTGCTCTCTATGCTCTGTCAAGCCCTTCTGCTTCTTGAATCTAGCCTGAAAAAGTTTCTTGGAATTTCCGTTTAATACCTTAAGGTTCAGCTAAAACGCTGAAGATCCTTGGATTCCTCTTTCTAGCTAGACTTGCCTTATCTGGTTTTTGAACTAATAATAGTCCATACAGCTCTTAGTCTGTCTTGAAATGTTTACCTGATATTACAGTTATTATGTTCATGCGTCTTGCAGTAGACATTTTGATTAAACTGATTTGAATATAAAATTTGGAGGTAGACCGAATAATCATAAGAACTGAGAAACCCTAGTTAAATAAAATAAACGTGTGAACTTGAGACAAGTTATTGATATGGACAGAGGTTAATTAAAAGTGATTCATCTTTGGGGAGAAAAAATCCAAATTATTGTAGAGAACAACCATAGGAGGCTAAAACCGAAATGGAGGCAAGTCCCAGAAAACTAGGGGTTATATTAGCTGGGAAAAAAGCATTAGCATTAGACAAAAGAGAAAGAGGCCATTTTCTCTCAGCAGATGCATAAAGATCATGTATCAGTACCCAGCATGCTGGTTCTAGCTGTGGGAACCATAGACGGTCTTGAAGGACAATCAAAAGCCCAGCACAAATTATTGAAGGCCTGGTGGGATTGGTCCATGGGAGAAGAACAAAAGGTAGCTAAGCAACTGTTAGATGAGAATGCAACGTTATAGACCCTTGAACCCTTTCAAGCCCACTAGTGCATTTGGGGTGGTAGTAACTGGGCACATTAACCAAATGTGATGAAATGAAAGGAACATTTAAAATGGATATCAAGGTAGAAATTTTTAACCTCCTAGCCATCCACCAGAAATGATGGAAGCTCTATCTCGGGAAATTTTAATTTAAAGTTGAACCAACTATTAAGCCCCATCCAGGCACGAGGAGCATGTCTGATCTTTCAGTATAAATCCAATTAGCAAATACTTATCGAGTGCTCACTGTATCTTTCTAGTGTTCATCATGTCTAGTTGTAGCAGTAAAATGTTGGGGACTTCAATAACTCGGTTATAGCCTACTGCTTTATCATCTTGGCTGCTTGATAATAATCACTCAGGCATAATCGTATTTTTAAATGATACCATTTCAATAAAAGTCCTATTTTCAGTAATAACTTGTATATAGGTAACTGGGTGGTACTTAGAGTGTACTAAATACTAGAGTGCTGCTGGTGGAGACAGGAAGACCCTTTTTCAACTCTGCTTTGTATCTTACTAACTGTGGCACTCTGAGCCATTTACCCTTACTTAGCCTGTGTTCTCATATGTATTTGTAAACTTAAAGTGCCATATAAATGCTCAATAGTTTTATTGTTGTTCTTACAATATGGCACTGAAAAATTCCCACCAATTTTTCCCGTAAAGCAGTTGGTACAAATATGTCCATCTCTATTTACATACCAAGAGACTGTAGCTAGAGGAAGTAAAGAGCTAGGGTAATGGTGTGGAGACTTGAACAAAGGTCTTTAGGTGCTGGGTGCAGGTTCTTTTGCCCATTCTACTTTGCCCTTAATGTTATATCCTAGAGGAAAATCTTCCTCAAAGCTGAAGGAAAAAAGCAATTTTTTGTTTTAATGAACCCATTTCTATTTCCTAAATAAGACTCTTTGTATGTGTAAATTAATATATTTGTGTGACTTTAAAGATTGTAGAACCCTCTTAAGTAAAACCATAATAATGGCTTCCATGGATGTAATACTTACTAGGGAAGGGGACTAGAGTACTGGACAGTAGATACTGTGATCGCTTTTGTCACGCTCCAATCCTACAGAGAAGGTGACTTCTCCAAGTGATAGATAAGTGAATGTGTTCTTTATTTCTGGGATGGGGCAATAGGAGGGAAGAGGACTACAGAATGGATATCTTTTTTTTATAAAGCTTTTTATTTTCAAAACATATGCACGGATAATTTGACAACATTGACCTTTGCATGATCTTGTGTTTCAGATTTTCTCTTCCTTCCTCCCCCCATTCCCTCCCCTAGATGGCAAGCAATTCAATATATGTTAAACATGTTAAAATATATATTGAATCTAATATGTATAGACATTTTTATACAATTCTCTTGCTGCACGAGAAAAATCAAATCCAAAAAAAAAAAAAAAGAGAAAGCAAATGAATAAGAAAACAAAATGCAAGCGAATAACAAAAAGAGTGAGGATGTTATGTTGTGGTCCACATTTAGATCCCACAGTCTCTCACTAGGTGCACATGGCTCTCCTCATCACTGAACAATTGGAACTGGTTTGAATCATCTCATTGTTGCAGAGAGCCATGTCCATCAGAATTGATCATCATGTAATATTGTTGTTGCCATGTATAATGATGTCCTGGTTCTGCTTGTTTCACTCAGCATCAGTTCATGGAAGTCTCTCCAGGCCTCTCTGAAATCATCCTGTTGGTCGTTTCTCACAGAGCAATAATATTCCATAATATTCATATATCATAATTTATTCAACCATTCTCCAATTGTTGGGCATCCATTCAGTTTCCATTTTCTAGCCACTACAAAAAGGGCTGCCACAAACAATCTTGCACATGTGGGGCCCTTTCCCTCCTCTAAGATCTCTTTGGGATATAGGCCCAGTAGAAACGCTGCTGGGTCAAAGGGTATGCACAGCTTGATAACTCTTTGAGCAAAACTCCAAATTGCTCTCCAGAATGGTTGGATCTGTTCACAGTTCCACCAACAGTGTCCCAGTTTTCCCATATCCCCTCCAACATTAGTCATTATCTTTTCCTGTCATCTTAGCCAATCTGATAGGTGTGTAGTGGTATTAGAAAATGGATTTCTAAAGGAACAATATGTAAATTCACATCGGATTAACTTCTCCTTTTAGTCAGAAGGATGAGGTCATCATGATCCCCAGAGATATCAGGAAGCTAGAGTTATAGATCAAATCTACCAATGATGTTTAGTAGGAATAAATTCTATAATTAAACTTTATGATTAAAGAATCTTAGAGTTGGAAAGAGCCTCAAAGAGAGCTTGTCCAATTCCTGCCTGAATCATGACTTACTTCTAAGCACATTCTTAAAGAATATCATCAACCTGCCTTGACTTTAAGATCCTGAATGAAGGAAAATATTCTCTTAATTGGGTAGCCGATTCCATTTCTAGACAGTTCTAATCGTTAGGAAGCTTTTCCTTACATTAAAAAAGAACTTTTTTTTGCTTCTTTATAACTTCTACCCATTGACCCTGATTCTGCTTTTTGGGACTAAACAGACTTGGTCTAACTACTTTCCCATATGACAACCTTTCCTGTATTTGAAATGTTCCTGCTTTTTTCAAAGTGTTCACTAGACCAAACATCCTTAAGGACTGTGCTTCGTTCATATATGGAGGGATTTTAAGCCCCTTCAACTTCCTGGGCATCCTTTTATGGATGCTCTCCAACTTATCTGTGCCCTTCCTTATATGCCCCATCCAGAGCCGAATGTGGTGCTCCCAGTACCAAGGCCCTTTCCTTATTTTAGAGATGCCCCTTTTCGGAATGCAGCTTTAAAGCTTTAGGCTCCACCTTTTGTATGCCCAGGACTGCTGCTGACTCACACTGAGTTTTTAGTACAACAAATGCCCAGGGTCTTTTTTGACATGAATTATTTTGTAGACATTTCCCTCACCGTGCCCTTTTTCACCTCTGACCTGGCTTAAACCATATTCTGGTTTATTGGAACGGAGGGAAGACGGGCCCCAGAGCAGCCTTTTTGTGAAATGACTAGAGTGAAGAGAATTTTTGTCAAGTTACTTCTTTGGACCTCAGTTTCTCATTTAGTTAAAAGGAGCGTGATGGCCTAAAATGTCTTCTAATTCTTCATCCATATGTTCACAGGTAGTTCTTTGGGTTCTCTGGACAGAGTTTTGGACTTTGCACACTGCCTCACTAAAATCCAATTCACTTGCAGTGACAGCATCGCCCTCCAGATGCCCTAGTCCCCTCCAAAAACGAAGGGTGAATGACAACCACAATCTGTGGGGCCTGGAGCTTGAATTAAGGTCTATTTCAGGCAAGGCCAGCTTGAATTTGCTTCCCAAACATGGAGGTGGTCTCTTGCATTTGAATGTAGTTTCCTTTTTCTGGTTTTCCTTTACTTTCACAGAACTCTAAGATCAGAATCTATCAGTGGGTAGAACTCTTCTCAGAAGCCTGTGCTGAAACTCCTAATGCAGAAAGGTGCTCTCTTGCTGGGAAAATCCAGACCAGGCTTTCTAACTTGGTCCAAAACCTAAGATCTCAGATTTATTACATATAAAAATGTGATTATTCTAAGAGTTCATCGAAGCCGGGGACAAGCAATCAATCCTTTGCTCAACTACATGAGCTCAATGGGAACCCTTGATGTTCTTTTATTCATTAATCCTTCACATTTTGGAAACAGTTTGAAATTTTAAAAATACATTCTTCACAAGAGTGATGAAATTAGATGGCTAAATTTGCATAGCTAATAAGTAGTAGAAACAAACTTGAAACTTGTTTTCTGCCTTCTAACCGCTTACTCTTTTCACTACTTCATTCATTCATCTATTCACTCTAGTCATTCATTCATTCAACAAATAGTTATTGAGTGACTGCTTGGTGCTCACCGCCATAGCCAGCATATCTAGAAAGTTGCCTCAGATGTTCTGTTTCCACTGTGTGCTTTCCTGGTCCTGGGAGAATTCTCCAACCATGCAAAGACAAAAGCGCCTCTTACACATTTGCCATCATTAATCCTGGATTTTCTACAGCAAAATCCAAATTATTTTTTATGTACCACACAGCTAAGAATCAAAAGTAATAAAAGCTTGTAGGTTACTTCTAATCTTCTGTAACATATCTGACTACATCACATTACAGCTGCGGAAAAGCCAGTTTCTATTTCAGCATTTCAACTTTTTATCATGAAGCTCTTGTTTTTTTTATGAAAAATTAGCATATTCTCATTCTCTTTGACTGCAAGATGGCAAAAGTCACACTGCCGCAAGTTTAGTATGTGCCAATGATACCACATTTTGTTGATGTTTAGGGAAATTTTATTCCATTCTATCTTGATGATTTTTTTTTAGAAAATTCAACACTTAAATGGAATAGCATCCTGATCAGCTAATGGGATGTGCTAAACAAAGCCAGTCAATCATATTGAAGTTTGGCTCCATAATTGATTTTTACCTTTTCATCAGAACCTGCCATTTGGGGTTGCTTCAAGGCCTCAGAAACTAGTCAGCATTTCCAAATAATGGTCTTTAAAGGGGAAATAGTTTGTTAATGTCTTTGTTAATGTAAATAAATTAATTGCATTATAATTCTTTTTATTTATTATTACATATTCTTTTTATTTTCTTTATCACTAATTTCTGGTCATTTCTAAAATACATGAATATTTTTAACATTTCAACTTAATCTGGGGTAAAAATGCTAGTACTTTCCCTCCCAAAATATATTATATTTAACATATATATATACATATATGCATTTGTATTGTGTATCATATATATATGCACCTATCAATTTTATATTTATGCTACCTATTTATGTTTATATATAAATTTGTTGTCATCACCATGAAAAGACATGCTTCTTGTGTGTAGGATTTTTTTTTTTTATTCTTGTTGCTTGGATCTTTAGCATCTAATACAATTGGGGTACATAGCTACTTAATAGATGCTTGAATTGATTGATTAAAAGAGCACTGCAGGTGTTGTGAGTAGATCTAGATTTAGTATCAGAGATTTTTTTTTCCCTAGAAGTAGTCTTATATAGTAGAAATACTTTGGGATTGAAAGCAGAAGACCCTGTCAGAAGATCTGACTTTGTTCTGAACTCCTTTTATAATCCTGGATAATGCATGTATACTCTGAGCCAATTTCTACATCTGTAACACAAGAGATGTGACTTTTATATGACTTCTACCTCAATATCTGCCATCTTAAATCCAAACTTAAGCCCATAAGAATTAGCAACATCCAGCACTGAAACAGTTTGCTTTGGAAACTGTTGACTTTCTCTTTATTCAAATGGAAGAGAGATGATCAAATGACAGTTCTTAGAACTGGAAGGAACCTGAAAAATAATTTTGTCCACCCCTTATTTTTTTTACAAATGAAGGAACTGAGGCTTTCAGAGAAGCCGAGTGGTTCACTAATGGCCACTCAGGCAGCAGCTGAGTTGGGCTTTGAACTCGGGTCTGCTGATTTTAAATTTATGTTCTTTCTATTTCATCATCCTGAAAACAGGCAGGTTGATATGAAAGACTCTTTGAAGGCTTCCACTCATTGGGGGTGGAGGGGTAATTGAGAACTGGGGTCCAGTTCCTGACTTTATTGGTATAGAGATCCTAGTGGGCAGCTCAGTGGTACAGTAGAGTCTGGAGTCAGGAAGCCTCCTCTTCATGAGTTCATAACTGGCCTCAGAGACTTATTAGCAGTATGACCCTGGTCAAGTCGCTAATCCCTACTTGCCTCAGTTTCCTCATCTGTAAAATGAGCCAAGGAAGGAAATGACAAACCCAAGAAAAATCCAAATAAGGTCACAAAGAAATGATTGAATCGTAGCACTGAAAGTCCTTCCAATTCTCTGCAGTTTATCTTTGGGGAACATTATTTGTTGTTCTAAAAGCTTGAGTGACTGGCCTCTGCTCAGTCATTACTACTCCCTTCATGTGCCACTTCTTGTTGAAGGCACTAGCAAGCGTGGGCGATTGAAGGTGAGGGCCTCTTCAAACTGAAATGAGGAATATGGTTTTCCCTTAAAAATGCTCAATTAGTTTGATAGTATATGATTCAAGCAAGTGGGTGCATTATGAGTTAAATAAATTTTGTGGGGCTGGCTAGGGAACCTCACCACCATGTAGAACATCATTTGAGTCGGAAAATGTTTTTGAGCTCCAAAAAACCAACCCAGAAATGAGCTTTTGAAATACGGCTCACTTGTAAGTTGGGGACTTCCTACGGTATTAATGCGTTCTTTCTTAAATCCTAATCCACTCTTTGGAGGGTTTATGCTTTGAGTTGTTTTTCCAGTGCTGGTAAAGGATTTGACCAGAGTCATCCATGCCTTAGGCTGGTTCTGATGAGAAAAAACAAAAAAACAAAAAGCAAAAAGCAAAACAGAATAACTGAATAAGGTTAGTACTACAATGTTTTTTTCTGTAGAACAAAGTAAAACTAACTAGTATATGCTGGGGAATCAGCCCTATAACCCTGACCTCATTAGTATTTTGTGCTACCCAAGTGAAAGAATGAATGAATAATGAACCATCGACCTCTCTCACTCGGTTTCTTCTTTATAAAATTTCCTAACTAAAACTGCTACAGATAGAGAGATAAAAATAGGGATACACAGAGAAATGTGGTTTAGTATTTGGGAGAAGTACAAAATAAATTAGTGTGATGAGTCATATAAGACAAAGCAAGATCTTGGTAAATCTTAAAGCATCAGTTTAGAAGGTAAGACTTTCCTGATGCTAGCCAGTTCATAAAAAAAAAAAAAAAAAAAAACAACAACAACAAACAAAAACAAGTTTTCAGTAGGTTCCCAGAAAATACCCCAAAAAGAGAAATGCTAGCTAATTTTAGGAAACCAGTTGTACCTTAGAAGGGTTTTTAGAGATCAGCTAGTCAAGACATTCTGGTTTCTGTGAACTTTTTTAAAACACATTTTAAAATTATTTGAATATAATTAATTTTCTGTATTTTATTTTAGGCATTTAGAAACATAATTCTGAGAAGAGATCCATAGTCTTTGCCAGGTTACTAAAGGAACCCCTGACAAACAAACAAGAATCCCTGATTTAGTCCATTTCTTACATTTTAGAGATTAGATAACTGAGTTCCAGGGAGGGAGAGTGACTTGAGAAAAGTGACAAGCATTAAGTAGGAGAGGCAAGCCTTTAAGTTGGAATCATCTAACACTAACACTAGCATCCTTTCGATCAGTTAAATTGTCAACAGATATTTATTAAAAAAAAAACAAAAAACTATAAGCCAGACTGGCACTGTAGTGGATGCTGGGCAGAGAAATACAGGAGAGAAGTAGTCTTTGTCCTCAGGGAGATGGCATTCTACTGCTTTCCACAATACCATTCTGCCTCTCCCTCTCTGTCATCGTTCATTCTCATTTCCTCCCTCCCTTTTCCTCTCTCCCTCCCTTCTTCCCTCTCTCCCTTTTCTCTTTCCCTTCCTCACTCCCTTCCTCTTTCCCTCTTTCCCTTCTTCCCTCCCTCCCTCCCTCTCCCTCTCTTCTTTCTTTCTTCTCTCTTTCTTTCTCTCTCTCTCTTTCTCTCTCTCTCTCTCCTTCCCTCTCTCCCTTTCTCCCTCTCCATCTTATACACACACATCATTTTCTTCCCTAGTATCTAAAATTGTATCCAACCTCATCCCGGTCCATTTTTCCAGTGACTCTATTCACAAACCAAAAGAGCCAGCCAATGGCTGGTGTCCCTCCTTTCTTTCTCACCAATCGAAAAATGTCCATGCGAGGAAAGATGCAGTTGTCAGACCAAAAGCCCGCAGAGCCTTGGACTTCTGGGAGCTGAAAATGCAGGTTTCAGTTCTGTTTCCTTTAGATGTTTGTTTGTTTGTTTGTTTTCCAGACCCTCCACTAGGCTAACCTGCCATGTGATGGCATCTCTCTTAGATCATTCCAGTCTATCCATGAGTATTTCTGATGTTTGAGTTTGTTCATTGACATTTCCTGAGAGAAAAACCCCTCTCTTCTTCCTTTTTATTCTTTTAAAACAAAATTTGCCTTTTTGGATTAGGCCTTGCCTCAAAGTTTCCATTTTAACTTGTACAATTGTTTTGTTACAGTTGCCAAGCTTTCGGTGGTACCTAAATGCTATTCTGTCCTTGCATAAAAAATAAGATTATTAATGAGGAGCTAAATTAGTAGAAAAAAAGGACCGTGGTGAGACAGTTGGGATGTGTGTAATGTAGGTTGATAGTCATATGTTACACAGGAGATGGGATTGTTGTGGCTATAAATGGTGGGCTAAAATCCACACTAATGAAGTAACGTTTGTGGCTCTTCAGGTGATTTTTTAAAAAAAAATACTCCCTATTATTACCATGAGTGCTGGAGTGTAGCTCTGTATTTTCTTAGGGTTTTGTATTGAAATGCATAAGTAATAATTGTATTTGCATTTGTAAAAGAAAGATCCTGGTAAGTCACAAGCCCCCTTTTGAAAGGCGAGGCTGGGGGTCTTACAGAAAGCTGGCTGACTTGAAACAACAGTTCATTAGAGAGACAGACTCTTTCTAGTGCATGTCAGATTCGCGTCGATCATAAGGTACGGCGGGATCTGGGCCCTCGATGATTGATAGGTTAAATTGTTGACAGAAAATGGTTTCTTAAGGAATGGGCGCATTTTGCGAGGGAAGGTCCGTGAATTCCTGTTGAGACTTTGTCTGAATTTCACCCACGGCTTCCAAGGCCAACTGGGTAGATTTTGAAAAGCTTTGCCTGCAAGAGCTTAAAAATTGCCTCGGTTTGGTTCCCTGACGTGGAAGTGAAACAGGCAAAACGCGATGGAAAAACAAAGTCCTCACAGAATGTGAGAGACCCCAAAGGGCCCAGACCAGTGCCAGGCTCTGGAGGAAACCATGTGGTGACTTGTGGCGGGCTCTCAGAAGTCTCCCAACCCTTTGCCATTTGAGAGACAAGCCCAAGTGGAAAACCAAACCCAACCAACCCATCTCCCCTAATTGCCAGCTTAACAAAACTGTGGAACTGGTGACATTTGGCTTTGGTTCCTCGCTCTCCTTCCATGCTTATGCCTTGTTTCCCATATTTCTCTCCCCAAAACCCCCCTCTCTGCTCTTGCTTCTTTCCCCCAGAGGGCCAAAGTGTGGGTACAATGAATATGGCTTCTTTTCCAGTGGCGTCTTTTCTCTTATTTCATGGAGAGAACGGAGACATGGACGTCTAGAAGTTCCATAGCCATAATTGTGATGCATTTGAATGCACAGATGAGGCTGTAGAGACATGGAACATCCACGGCAGGACTCAGAGCATCTGCAGCTAGTCCTTCCAATCAAGTGATGATTGATTTTCTATGAATTCTAAGGTTTACCAGCTTCTTCCCTTTCTATTCTCTGAGGTAGGTGATGTAAGTACTATTGCCCCATTTAAAAAAGAGAAAACTGAGTCTCACAGCAATAAAATAGTTTCCCCATGGTCACATAGATAACAAATGGCAAACCGCTAAGATCCCATTCTAGCCCTCTGCCCAAGTCCGAGGCTCTTTTACACTCCTCTCTCCCAGCACTTTGTTGGTACTGCTGTCTTTCTATCTAATGCCCTCTGTCCCTCTCCTAGACAGTATGCTCCTTGAAGACAGAGACTTATTTAGAGCTCGTCCTGCCCCCAACCTAGCATGGGGTTTTGTACAATCTGTTTATGGACCGGCACGTTGGTGCTCCCCCACCAGACTGCTCCTTCTTCAGCTTCAGCATTGAGTTTTCTGAATATTGGGCCTAGGTTCTAGGCCAGGTCCAGCTCCCCCTCTCTGAAGCCAGATCAGGAAAGCATCAGAACATTAGGCCACGTTTCCAGGCCACATCCAAGCGTATTTCTCTGGAGCCAGATCAGGAAAGCACCGTGGCAACTGGGACAATTTCTGGTAACCACCACCTTCCCAGCCCTGTCTGGCCGGCAGCCTGAACCCCATTTAGAAGATGGGGGGCAAAGCCCGTTTCTTTGTACAGTGGCTTTCTGGTCTCCCAAGTATCAGAGGTGTGTTTGTGCTTGGGATTTTGTTGTTCATGAGAGTGGAGATCACACGGGGCAGTCTCCAGCAGGGGACACGAGTCTGTTTCTCCAGGTGTCTAGCCTAGATTGTGAGTGCAAATATTTGGAAGGCTGTTAGGCTATTCCCTGTTAAACAGTGATCCTTGCGGGCCGGCTCCCAAGGTGCTGGAAATCAATGATGACCAAGAAACATTTTGTTCCATGTTATTTTAGAAAATCCCTAATCAAAACACGCGTAAGTGGCTGTGTGTGCTCAGTGGTGGATTTTTGTGTGTTCCTTGGAAAAATGATATTCCCTGGAGGGAGAGGAAAGGATTAGAAATGATAACCATTTTCTCACCACATCAGCCTGTGCTCGGTCTGTGTGTGTGTGTGTGTGTGTGTGTGTGTGTGTGTGTGTTTATCAGCTTTCTAGCAAAAGCTTCATTTGATTTGTGCAGGGAGCTGGATAATAAGGGGAGGCCAGTGAGCTGATTTTTATAGAGTCCGTTTGTAGCTTAAACAAAGATCAGGGATTCTGGGGATAAAGGCTGCCGGGAATACGGCAGGATTAGGCGGCTTTATTTTTCAAAGATTTGTTAATTCCCTCCTCCTTGTTCCTCCCCCTCCCCTGCCATGGGAGGGGGGGTCAGGGATTGTCATTCACAATGAAAATAGGGAGTTTTAAAATAGAATTTCTCCCCCAAATAAGTGAAACTCCACCCTGTGACCTTGGTTGACCTTTATAAGCACCAGCGGGTCAGGCTTTGGGGCGAAAAGCAGTTCTGATAAACTGAGGCAGAGAGGAGGAGCTTTTGATGCTGTAGCATTCGCAACAGACTAGAAGGGCTGCGGACCGGGAAGATGCTGTTCCCTTCATCCGCTTAAAGGAGCTCACGTCTCAGAGAAGGCTTCGGGGTCACAAATGACTTGCCTCAAATCACCCCTAAGGCAAGGAGGGGGAGTCATCCCCACTGCCCAGAGCCCAAACCGAGCCCCACGGAAGGGAAGGGACACCGTCGGCAGTTAGGTACTCTAGAGCGGGGACCTGAACCCTCAGCATCTTACTGTCCCTTCCGTTGTGCTACCCCAGGTCTCCAGCACCAGATCTGGAGGGGGCTCCGTTCTGGGGGGAAGTTCAGTGACTTCGGCTTTTCTTTCTGTAATTCATTTTCCATTTTTCCAGATTAACCCTTAAACTTTATGGACTCCATCTTCCTTCTCCCTTCCAATTCCTTCTATTCCTCCCTTCTTCTCTCCTTCCTTGCCTTCTTCTTTCCCCCTTTCTTCCCTTCTTTCCTCCCTTCCTCCCTCTTTCTCTCCTTTCCTCCCTCTTTTCTTTCCTCCCTCCCTCCCTTTCTTTTCCTTTCTTTCTTCCTTTTCATTTCTCCTTTCTTCCTTTTTTCTTTTCTCTCTTCTTTCCTTTTTATCTTTCTTTCTTCCTTTTCCTTCCTTCCTTCCTTTTCCCTTTCCTCCATCCCTTCTCTTCATTCTTATTAACTTTTACTTAGTTAAACCTAGCAAATAACTAATAAGCTCCTGCTCTGTACAAGTTACTGGGAAAGATGGATCATGCAGAAGCATAGATTCTTACAAGCTACTTAGGAGACATGAACTCTATTTAGAAGAAGGTGACTCAAGTCCGATGTCATGGGGACAAAGGCAAGAGCCAGAGGAAATTGCTCTAGGGAACATCTCAGAAGGCAGAGAGCATTAACAGGTGGGAAAGGAGAAAGCTGGGGGCCATGTTAGTCAGGTGAGTTTATTTTCTGGGCCAGCATAATGTGCTTTCAGGAAGTCTACTTCAAAGTTTGTCCCTCTTGAACAGTGACTGAAATTCTGGTGTTGAGAAGGAAAAAAACTCTTATCTAGAATAAAAAGGGGACCAATAGGCTTTTGGACCTGGAAGCAGCCCTAGAACATGCAAGATGGGGTATAGACAAAGATCTTAGAGACCCAGACCCTCTGATCTAAGACTGAGAGAAAATGGATCCCTTCGGACACATCATTGGTTCCTAACAATTTCAGACCATTGAAGACTTGAATCCAAGCCTCTGACACAGAAGACACTGTAATTATCCAAAATGAAATTGAGGTCCTGAGCCTCTAAGAAGCTAATATATCATACTAGAAAACTGAAATTGAGGTTAGGAAACGCGGGGCTATAAAAGCTAAGGAAGTCAGCTCAGGTTTTTGGGTTTTTTTTGTTTTTTTTTTAGTCTCAATTTTCTCATCTATACAATGGGTGTATTAATTTTTGATGTATACACCTCATAGAGTTTTAGGGAGTCTTAAGTAACAAAATGTGTTTAGTCATTTGTAAATAGCATAGTACTAATAATTCTGCATAGTACTAACAATTCCCTGTTAGCCCTCTTCTCAGCCTTCTCATCCTTGACTTTTCTGTATTGTTTAATGCTGTTAAGGAAAGTGTGAGAAACATTTCTAAAACAAAACTCGTTTCTCTTTCCTAAATCTACCACCCTTCCAAACTCCCTTAACTATTTGATTTTGTTGGGAATTTCAATGACTTTGATTTTTCTTTCTATAATTCATTCTCCATTTTTCTAGATTAAACTTTATGGACCACATCTTCTTTCTCACCTCCAATTCTTTCCTTCCTTCCTCTTTCTTTCCACCTTCCCATCCTTCTTCTCTTTCCTTTCCTCCATCCCTTCCTTCCCCTTCATTCTTATTAACTTTAATTAATTAAACTTATCAAATATTTAATAAGGTCCCATACTGTACAATTTGTTGTGAAAGACAGTGTGTGTGAATTAGGCCAAACAAGCATTAAATATTACTTAAAAATAAAATTGCCTATATCTTACTAAACAGGAAATAGTTCCCAACATGGGGATTTTTCCCTATATTCCACAGGTAAGGTCAGTCACATCACTGATTAATTAAAGTAATGATCCAAATCAATAGCACACTAGGAGAAAGATGAGAGAGATACATTAGAAAAGACCCAGCTCTCAAAGAAGCCTCTCCAATTCAGATGGGGTAGTTGTTCAGTCATTTCACTTATATCTGACTCTTTCTACATTTGAGGTTTTCTTGGCTGAGATACTGGAGGGGCTTTGCTATTTCCTCTTTTAGCTCAATTTACAAATGAGGAAACTGAGGAAGACAGGGTGAAGTGACTTGGCCAGGGTCTTCCAACTAGTAAGTGTCTGAGGCCAGATCTGAATTCAGATCCTCTTCTATTCACAATGCATGAAAATGGGCTCAGCACTCTTTCCTACTCACATATGGATAGCCATGAATATCTCTTTAATTGCATAGCTGTCTTTGGGAAATGGTACCATTCATCCGGAAGCAGCCCCTACTCTAGGGCCATCAAAAAAAAAAATTCTCTTTTATCACTAAGGTGTTTTGATCAGCCCTTTCCTGTCAACAGTTATGACCAAAGAGAAATATCTAGTTATAGAATAATTGATTGGTGAACTTCAGACACTCTCGGAAACACAGCAGAAATTTCCATCCAGTAGAGACAATTTCGGGGGGGGGGCGGGGAGTGGTCAAACCCTTTAATATATCTTCATCTTCCCTTTCTTCCTTTCTCTAGAGAATATGTTGGAACTGTCATTATCTCTAAGTGTATGTGTTATAAGACCTCTCTTTTATAATGTTAGAAAGGAGCTCCATTGAGTAAGTAGCCTTAAAATAATTATCCAAGAAAGCCTTTTCTCCTTGACATAGCTGGATAAATAGCCAAAGTCCATTTTGAAATTTTATCTTCTTGATTTGGAGACAAAATGATGTAGAAAATAAACAAATCTCGGATGTCTTCTTTTGTTGCGACTGGTTTGTTGTTTTAGTTAACCTCTTTGTGTGACATTTTCTCTGTTATTAAAATAAAAATCCCAACACCTGCTTCTTGCCTAAGTGGCAATAACGTTGTAAAAATGCAATGGATAGTGGGTATAAGTGCTGGGTGACCCTCCTGGGGGAGATTCTCTATCGATTCTTTAATGATTCACTTATTTCACAGGTATTGAGTCTCACTGAAATGCTATATTCCATAGAGAACACAATCTCTGCGGATCTTAACTGAAGATTGCTAATAAATATGATGGGAATCCATTGAAAAGTGCTTGCATGGCTCAGAAAATATAATGTTAAATTGATCTTTGGCTAATAAGGGAATCGCACACACGATTAACTCTTGCTAAGTCAAAAAGAGGGGTGTAGCCCCTCGATCACAAAACTTTTAAATGGGTTTGTTCATGAGCAGTGATGGTGGAGGTATTGAATTGGTATAATTTCACTACATAAAACCTACTGCAGATTAGTCTGATCCAGTTGCTTTTATTTTTTTAACCCTATGGGAAGTTTTCATTTGTTGATATACAATTATGAAGAACTTTGGGGAAAATCAATTTCTTTATTTCACATAATTTAGTAGTTTTCTATGGCCTAACAAGGAGAAAGGCAAGGAGCAGAATGTTTTTTGTTTTTATTATTTGTTTAGTCATGTTCAATTGGGCCAAGACTGATGCCATTTGGGATTTTCTCGGCAAAGATATTGGGCTGGACTTGCCATTTTTTTCTTTAGCTCATTTTAAACTTGAGGAAACTGAGGAAAACAGTGAAATGATTTTAAGATGGGCATGCTATCCACTGTGCCACCTAGCTGCCTGTCTAGAGAAAGTTTAGATTCATTGTTCTCTTCATCATATTCTCTAGGGAAAGGTTTCAATTTGGTAATATTCTGATTTTGATCGTCTTCATTTATTTAACGATTTTAAAATTTTAGTCAGTTGTAACAATCCAGACTCCTCAATTGGTGGTGGTGGTGGTGATAGGTATGCTTGTGTGTGAGTGTGTGTGTGTGTGTGTGTGTGTGTGTGTGTGTGTGTGTGTGACAGGGGGATTTTCCTTTATGGGGGAAAGAAGCAAATGACAAAAAACCAAATTGGAAATGGGAGTTTATTGGGGATGGGTGTGGAAAGCCACATGTTAGGACATGCTCTCTCTACCTTGAGTACAGAAAGAGCCCAGCCTTCTCCTTTTGTGTATTTATAAGTTGCGACCCCAAAGTTTGAAGACTGGTTTTTGGACGAATATCTCAAAGCTCTTATGTTTGGATAAATGTCATCACTTGGGCAGGCTACACACATGTTCTAAGGTTCTGCTGCTGTGCTTGGTACTCCCCAATGGGGATGGACCTTTCCTCCTATTGAGGGTCAGCTCTGGTGAATAAGATGAGTGTTCCCCCTATGTCGTGCAGTTGTCGGTGAAAATAAGGGAAGGTTACACAAATGGTCTTTTGGGTGTGGTGGGAATCTGGTTTCATGTGGGGGTGTTCCCTCCACTGATGCTGCTTGAAATCCTTCCAGTTTAGGAAATATCCAGCTTCCTCTGTTAAATTTACTACCCGATACCCCACTATTGTGGTACCCCTATGTAAACTTAGCAAAGTTGAAAGTCTATTTCTAGGTTGTGGTAAGACCTTCCAGAGGTTCTGTTCTCATTTTTTACATCTGTTGTCCAAGCTCTCCATGAAGGCTTTCCCTAATCAACGGGGAACCTTTCTCCCATTCCCTCAACATTACAGAATGCCAATGGTGCACAAGGGCTGTCTACTGACTGTCCCTCATTTTTATTCCCCGGCAAACTTTTTTTTTCCAGTCATACACTTTGTGAAGTCGACCTTTATGCCGCTTCTCCTACACATGTTTAGAATAATGATAGCTTCACTGGAATAAGTGTGCAGTCTCAAGGAAAGACTACTTTGAATTTTCAGTTCTGGGTCATTTGTTTAAAACAAACAAAAACCTATCCAATTACCTTAAGGTGATAGCTCATATGGTGTTATACAATGGTCATTGAATGATGAGCTTGCCACACTTGCTAAATCCTTAGTCACTGAACAAGGATTTGATTATGTTCACTGGACTGTAAATAATGAATCAAGAAAACAGACTTTTAAAAGGAGCTTTTCATCCATTTGGTCCAAAACAAAAGGGGTTTAAGGAGACCTAAATGTGCATTTGGTCTAAACTGCCATTTTCTCATCATTACAGATTCAATATAAATACAGATTTCCAGTTTGATCAGATTCCCTATTGGAAGCACCAGAAGTCTGCCCCAAAAGCTCTTGAATAAAACCAGCAGCCTGATCAGATGCTTTTTTAAGGTGTTCTTTCCAAGGTTGCCTCTTCTTGCATCAATGGAAGGAAGGATGGTCTGGTTTTGAGCAGGAGAAAGATTGTGAACGACCATTGGTCAGGAAAGTGTGCAGTGGGAATTCTTGTCTAGGTATGAGATGGGACTAAATGACCATCGAGAGCCCGTCTAAATGAGATCCGGGCGGTGGTGACAATGCCAGAATCAGCACCGGAAAAACAATTTCCAAAGCCAAACAACAACAACAAGAGGGAAGGAGAAAATGAGAGACAGACAGACAGACAGACAGAGACAGAGAAGGAGATAGACAGAGATAGCGAGCAATCAATTCTAAGGGATGTTTTTTAGATATTTCTGGACTGAACCTATGATTTCACAGGTGTTGAGAGTTTCTGGGAATGAACTTGTTCTACTAAAGCAGATCGCCCCCTTCTTTGCAATGTATAGACTCAGAAAAAAAAAAACTTTGGGGCATTAAGAGGTTAATATAAGTAGCATGTGTCAGGCAAGAAGGACCCCAATTCTCAGGCCAGTTTTTTTGTGCAGCACATTACAGAGGCTCTCAAAGCATGTTCTAAAAGGAATTCTTCTAGAAATACAGTGCTAAGTATTTTCTTTTTTATTTTGGAGGCACTTGGGGTTAAGTGACTTGCCCAGAATCACACAACTAGGAAGTGTCTGAGGTGGGATCTGAACTATGTTCTCCTGATCCCAGGTGGGCGCTCCATCCGCTGCTGCCCCAGAAGGAATTCTCGGTCAGGGAAAGGTCCTTCCCCACTCTCCAATTCTAGGATTTTGTTGATAATTGGGATTTGAAAACAGCACTGGGGAATCGGGATCCTGCAGCCCCTCAAGCTCCTGATGTTATTCAGCAGGAAAATCAGCGATCAGGAAGAAATGAGGAGACTCTCAGACCCTTCCTGAGTAGGGATAGTGGGAGAGCCAGTGCAGTCCAGTGTCCGGAACAGCCCGCCAAATCAAGCTCAGGCCGGATCATCACGCTCAGGAAAGCTTAGGGGTGGTTGGGTCAGAAATGTGGAGACTCAGAGCCCCTTGGGGTGGGAATCGAGTAGGAGGGACCCAGAGTCAGGGGGAGATGGCCAGCCCAGGGGTTGGGGGCCTGGACATGAAGGGGCTCAGCCCTAGAGCGGCTGGACAGCCCCGGCCGGCAGGTCAGCAGCACTGGAGAGTTCCCTGGAGGCTTTGCCTCCATGGCAGCCCCTGCCGCTTCCTGCCTTCCATCCCCTGGCTTTCAGCCTTGGGAGCCATGGCACCTTGTAGCCTCAGAGGGGGACGTCTGGGGAATCGCCTGCTCCACGGGCTTGTTCTTCCCAGATGCGGAGTGATCTGTGGGTGGGATGGGGAAAGTGGGGCTTGCTCGGGGTCACAAGGCTAGTGGGTGTCGGAAGCTGGCTCTGTCTTCCTGAGCTGGGACCGGTGGTGCCCTATTCACTGGGCCATCCGGCTGCGGGGCCCACAAAATCCCCAGCGGCTACCTCAGGGCTTTTGTGCGGCTCAAGTGAAATCGTTCGTGAAAAACGCTTCGTAAACCTCAAAGCACCATGGAAAGTGAGCTGTCACTTAACAAAATGTTGTTTACTGTTATTCTTGAGCATTGTAGTGTTGTGCCTGTCTCAGTGTCCCTCAGTTACTGTCTCAGTCTCCCTCAGTTGCTGTTTCCCTCAGTTGCTGTCTCAGTTTCCCTTAATTGCTGTATCAATCTCCCTTAATTGCTCTGTCCCAGAATAGAATCCCCACTTCCTGACCTTCAGAAATAATTGGACTCACTTTCCAAAGGAATCATAAAGCCTCCAGATGGTCAGCCTCGACCTACCTCTTATCTATCTATGACCCAGCTTCTCCAGTAGCCCCCACCCCCTTATCTGTAGTCTTCTTTGCCAAGGTATCCCTTACTCCTACCTGTCAGAACTGGATTTATGGTTTCCTTGGACACTAGATGTGCTCAGTTGTTCCCATGAGTTCTTTGTCTCCCTGAGCTAAAGGAACCTATATTAATCCATGACTTTCCTCAATAGAGTACTGAGTACTTTGTATTCAGTCGGCTAACATGGCTGTGGCTGTGTCGGTCCCTGGCCTGGACTGCGTGCTTTGAGACATGAGTCCCACCAGTCCTGATCCACAGCTATGGATTCTGAACTCTCAATTAACATCAATAAAGCATTACCTAATTTCTATGTGGGATACTGCCTCAGTTTCTCCCTGAGCATTACAGTAGAGAGATGGCTTTGAGACCACAAAGAAAGTCCTGCTCTTGACACCGCTCTGTGTGACACTGGACAGCTCACCTAAACTCTGTGCTTTAAATCAAGGACATCAAACTTGTGAGCTTAGAGTGTCAGACAGAAAGCTGGTTGTTAAACATTTAACACCACACCCTTGTGCATGGTCCAATTTATATGTCTCCAGTCTAGATCTGATCTAAATTGTAGAATAAAATACAGATTCCATTGTTTGACTTTAATGGACTTCAGAATCTCTCTTCAATTTGTCTGAAGGATTCCCCCCCCCTTCTTTCTTCTTTTTTCTTTTCCTCCTCCTTCCCAAGTAGCCCCTGACAACCTTTTCCTTCTCAAGATTGTATTGAGATCCCTTTTAGCACCAAACATTCTGCAATTGCCACAGGGCATGTGAGAATAAAGTCTTTGTAGGACGCTTCTGGTAGCTCCCAATGGATCTTTATTCATTAAAATATAGTGTTTGTTGAATGAATCCATACTGAAAAGATAAGACAACAGGTGAAAACCAGCAGAAGATTGCCAATGGGATGAGGTTGGGGTAGGGGTGGGGGTCAGCACATGGATGAAGAAGAGCAATCCTTAGTCCAGGTAAATAAGGGAACTGATTGTGGACCGGAGAAACTAAGCTGAAGATCTGGAATCCCAAAGGGGTATCCCTTTGTCTTGGAAAATCATCCCATTGCCCATTGGTAACCAAAAGGAAACTTTGATCCAAGAAGAGCTTTATTTCTATAAAAACATCACCACCTTATTGGGGTTCAGTGTCCAGAGATCCGGGCCAAATTCTGGCTGCACTGGAGCCCTGCAGTGATGGTAGGAGGGACTTATCAAAGTACTAAAGGTCAGAGGGATTCTCGTTCCCTGTGGAATTGGCATAATGGAAATAAAATCATTATGACATACTTCATTGATCCTGTGAATATATTCTATCAAGCTAATGAGCTCCCTACGGTTCCTTGCAGCCACTCACTATTTAACAAAGGAAAATGGCTTCCTTGGGCCAACCATATTTTTGCTGAATTGCATGAAGCTTCCCCAGAGTTATAATCTACAACCAGGCAGAGAGCAAGTTGCTGTGCAAGACAGGGCTTAAAGCCACAGTTATTGTGATGTGTGATTGAAGGATTAAAAAAGAAAGCAACTGAAGAAAGTTGGGAAAACATCTGCTTGTATTGGAGAGACCTTGGGGGCCACTTGGTCACTTTCTGTCTCTGATAAGAGATTGATCTTTCAGAATATTCATGCTTATCAAAGTTTTGATTTCATATGATACTTTGAGATATATTATATATATATACATATATGTATACATACACACACACACCCCCAACACCTGGAAAAGTGTGTGAGATTCTGTTCATATGAAAGAGTCTTTATTCACAAGAACTCTTTGGATCAACAGGCACTGAGTGGCTCTGAGCTGGGATGCTTAAAGTAATAGTTTCACAACTGTCTTTAGAAGGCACATCCCCACTGAGTGGCTTTCCACAGGGTTCTCTGCAATCTGTCATAATTCTCTGGGGTCAAAACCTGCCTCTGAAGCTAGAAGCTATGTAACCTTGGACCCCCTGATCCTCAGGTTATTGTTTTTCATTCACGTCTGACTCTTCATGGCCCCATCTGAGGTTTTCTTGGCAAAGATGCTGGAGTGGTTGGCCCTTTCGTTCTCCAGCTCATTTTACAGATAAGGAAACTGAGGCAAAGTTGGGGAAGTAACTTACCCAGCTTCACACACCTACTAAGTGTCTGCAGACATATTTGATCTCAGAAAATGAGTCTTCCTGATTCCAGGCCTGTAAAGCAAAGGGGTCAGACTAAACTATCTTTGAATAGATCTTTTGGATCTATGAGGGTAAAAACCCCCAATGAGTGTTTTATCTCAAAATTGCTATACTTTTAAGTGAAAATTAAATATCATCTGCACTGAATACTTGGGCAATTCAAGGTAGGCCAAGTGTGCATGGAGAGGCAATATGTTTTTCTCTCTCATCATCACTCTTAAAGCACACATTTCATTGTGTCTTGGAGCCATTATGTTCCCTTCTGTGATAGTGTACCTCAGAAACAATAGCAAAAACCACAGGGAAATGATTCAGGATGTAAAAGCTGTGTCACCCCAACTTTGCAGAAGCACCATCAAGTGTACAAAAAAAATCACTCTGTGTCCTTGATGCAAAATAACTTGGTTTTCACTTTTCCACCATCAATGAATTATTCAGGCCTCCTCTTCCTCCTCCCTCCTGACTGCAGTCTCCATGCTCAGAATCATTTTTTTTTTAATTTTCTCTAGATGAAACTAGCACAGTGTAATGAGGAATCCTAGCACGACAGTCAGGAGACCCAAGTTCTAGTCCTTAAATTACAGACAAGTCACCCACTACTCTGGGCCTCGGGTTCTTATTTATGAAATGACTGGTGCTGGATTCAGGATGTCAATACCATTCCAACTCTAAGCCTCTAGGATGCTCCAATTTGTTTATCCATGTGAATTCTAGAATTCATTAACTATAAAAATAAATAATTTTCTCCAATGATAGAGATTTTTTATTAGTTATCATTTCTAAAAGCTATTTTGAAACCTCTGCTAATTTTTTTTTATTGCTCCCTTGCTTTTTGTCACCACCCAGTTCCCTAAGGTGTGAAGTTAATCTGTCAGCCAATCAATCCAGAAAAACAAAGGAACAAACATTCTCAGAAGGGAGATAAATAATACACACATACAAACTAGATACAGAATATGTAGGAAGCAATCTCCAAGGGAAGGGACCAGAAACTGAGAGGCCAGGGAAGACTGCTTGAAGGAAGCCTGGGTTTGTACACAATAAGTGCTTAATGTTTGTTGATTTGGCTTTTCTTTTTGTTTGTTTTGGGAGGGAATTGCAGTTAAGTGACTTGTCCAGAGTCTCACAGCATATATCTGAAGCCAGATTGGTTTACTTTGTTATTGTTGTTGAGGGTGGTGTTTTTAAATTGAACTCAGGTCTCATCTTTGTACTTTTTCTCGGTGTTTTAAATGGCTTCCTTTCCCTCCCTGTCTAGTAATTTTTGCCATTTTTAAGACCTAAATCAAGTCCTACCTTTCTCTGACACCCAAATTGTTGCTGTTCTTGTATTATCCCCAATGACAATAAAATGGATTGTATTTCTACTTTTCTTTTTTGTATACGTACACATATATTTTGTTTCCTTAACTGGTTATTAAGTTATTATCCTTTTGATAATAAGGACATATTGTAAACTTAATCATCGCTTGGCATTTAATATCTAGTTATCTATAAAAAAGGAAATCAATTCAAATTTCTGAACATTTTAAAATGTTTTAAAGAATCGTTAAAAATTTGACTCTATTTTCCTTCTGAATTTAACACAATAAAAAGAGAATATTTTAATATATAAAGTAAAACAGGAAAACAATGTTATGTATAAAATGCATAACTTGCATTTTTAAAATATATTTAAGTTTTTAAAATAAATTCAATATATTACTTTCAAATATGTCCTGTTCTCTCTAACATTAAAGAAATGCTTCAATACTTTCCTTCCTCTCTTCTTTCCTTTTTCCCTTTCTTCTCCTCTTCCCCTTTTTTCTTTCCTCCTCATCCTATCTTTCTTTTTTACTTTCCTTTCTTCTTCCCTTTTTTCTCTCCTTCCTTCCTCCCTCCCTTCCTTCATTTTTTTCTTTTTTTCCTTCTGTTCTTTTTTCCATCTTTCTGTTGCAGTGCTGTCACTGGCTGTCTCATTTAACTCCGATATCTCATTTGAAGACAAAATTTAAAAACAACAACAAAAGGGAAGCAGAACCTTAGCAACCAGTAAGCAGAGTCAAGTCAAATCTGTGGTCTCTTGTTGTAGGGATCAGAGTTCATAAATCTTTCAAGGCTGTTTGTTTTTACAGTGCTGTTATTAAACAAATTGTTCTCTTGGTTCTGCTTACCTCATGTTGTATCAGTTCGTACAAGTCTTCATACAAATTCATATTAGTTTCTCGGCAATGATCCCCTTTATCATTTCTTGTGATGAAATAGTATTCCATTACACTCATTTGCCTAACTTTCTTTAGCTATTTCCCAGTTATTGGTATTGCCTTTATTTCCAGTTGTTTGTTACAACAACAAAAAGGCTGCTATAAATATTTTTGTACGTTTGAGTCATTTTCCTCTTTATTTGATCTCTTTGAGGGCAGAAACCTAGTAGAGATATCTCTGGGTCAGAGGATTTGAATGGTTAAGTAATGTTCATGGCATATTCCAAATTGTTAAGCAATTCACAGTTTCATCTCCACCGCACAATCTCTTGGATTTCCTGCAATGGCTCCGTCAACTGGCATTTTCTTTTTTTGTCATGGTGTCAGTCCATAGTTATTTTATATATTTCTTATCATTGTTAGCGATCTGTAGCATTTTTTCATGTCTTTGTCAATAAGTTTGGTTTCTTCATTAGGGAACTAGATTCACAGCCAGTGATTGGTTATTTCTCGTGGAATGGCTATCATACAGCTTTTTCTAGCTCTAAAATTGAATCTGACATGGATATGTGTGTATGCATATGTATATATAAAATATATTATAGAAAGAGAGACAAAAAAGAGAGAGACAGAGACAGAGAGAGATACAGAAAGACAGTGATAGAAAGACAGAGAGACAGAGAAAGACAGAGAGACAGAAAGAGAGAAGGAGAGAGAGAAAGGGAGAGAGAGACAAAGACAGGGAGACAGAGAAATAGAGACAGAGACAGAGAGAGAGGCAGAAAGAGAGAGAGATACAGAAAGAAAGACAGTGACAGAAAGACAGAGAGACAGAGAAAGACAGACAGAACGAGAGAAGGAGAGAGAGAAATGAAGAGAGAGACAAAGACAGAGAGACAGAGACATAGAGACAGAGACAAAGAGAGAGAGGCAGAGAGACAGAGAAAGACAGAGACAGACAAAGAGAGAGAGGCAGAAAGAGAGAGAGACAGACAGAGAAAGACAGAGAGATGTAGAGAGACAGAGAAAGATAGAGAGCCAGAAACAGACCCCAGGACAAGATCTCTGGTTGTACCTGTAGTAAACCCCTTGTTTCCCAATCTTTGGCACTGCTGATTGACTAAGCAGAGATCTCCCTTGATGTGCTCCTTTTGCTGGCTTTGCCTTTCTCCCTGTCTTCTCTAGACTCTGTTACCATTCTGGGTAGATAAATTTTATTAAGATAAAGAGTGTCAGAACATCATTTAGTGACTGGCTAAAATACTAAACTCATTTTTTAAGTTGGAAGGAGACTTAAAAGTCCCCATCCCAGTCCCTTCATTTCACACATAAAAAAGCAGAGTTATGGAGGACTGGGGATGTCTGCTGGGATCATTCAGTTAGTTAATCTTTCTTGAAATTGTTTGACTCTTACTTTCCTCCATCTTCAGCAGTGGTTTAGTCTTTGTAGAGCACCGAAGACCACGTCGATCTCTCCTGGCCCTCCCACTTTTTTTTGCTGGACCTTCATTTTTCCAACTTCATTAGATGTCCTTGGATAAAGCTTAACCATCTTGGTAGCTTTTTTTTGTACACCCCTGATTTTCCCCGCCCATCTTATCTTTGCTGATGGATAATTCTGGATAAAACTAGTCCGATTGGTGTACATTTGATGCCTCTGATACCAATCCCAGTACTTGCATACGGGATAGCTTTATGTAAATGTCAGGTACCAAACGCTGAAGAAACTCTTTTTTAAAGAGCTGATTTATTCCATCATTATAAATACAAAATAGTGACAGTTTTGAGAAGATGTCATTGATTTAGGACTATCCACTTTATATGACATTCATGCTGATGGAGAAAATGGGAGGATTATCTTAGGATAGTGAATGTTGCTTCCAGTTTACTTGACCATGTTGACTGATGAGACTTTTGCTTGTCAAGAAATTCTCTAAAGAAGGAGAATAGGAACTCTTTTTCATTTAAAGAATCTTAAAAAAAAGCTATACTGGAAAATTTTAATTACAAATATTACAAAGACAAAGTCTTTATAGAACATTATTTTAAGAGCACCAATCTTTCACCATTTAGGTCCAAGTAATTTGTAAAGTCTTTATTACACATATTCAGAGGTAATCGTCAATTTATGATCAGATTGTATCCTGAGTTTGTAAGTTGAATATCTAGAACTTGGAACTTATTTGCACATAGAAACCACACAATAAATGGTGGTTAGCTAAGTAAGCCAGCAAATGCAAAACTGATTTTATTCCTAATTTGAATGAAATATTTTACATTTACAGTACACTGTGGGAAACACTTTATAGTGTCAACTTTTTTTTCTTCTATCACATTATATATTTGGATGTTGGTGATCCTATACTTACAAAACATGGATAATACTAGAATTCAAATAGCCAGGAAAAGAAGGGGGCTAGTCATATAGCAAGAATGAGAGAGAGCCAGTTAGTGCAGGACCTCGAGATCATGCCATAAGAGGATCAGTTGCAGAAAGTGAGTTTCCCTAGCTTGTAAAAGAGAACTGAGGTGAACATAATAATTATGCTCAAATGTTTGCAGAACATGCATGTGGAAGAGCACTTAAACTTGCTCTTCTTGTTCAGAGGACACCACGAGGAATAATGGGGAGTGATTAAAAAGAGATGTTGTTGTTTGACCTTCATTCTCAAAGAGGGCCAATGACATCACAGCTGATTGTGCATGAATTGGATTTTTTTGAGGCAGAGCCCTGCAAAGTCACCCGCCTTATTCTCCTCCAGAGTCATCGGTAGCATATGACAAAAGTCCAAACTATGGGTGATGGCCTGGGGTGGGGTGAATGGCTTTGGCCTTTCTAAATTAAGGTCTTTATCTCCAGGTAAGGAAAGACTTTCTAATAATTAGAAAAGGAGAATATAAAAGCAGAGGAAGTTGCCTCTTATCACTAGTTAGCTCTCTCAATGGTGGTATTCAAATATTATTTACATATTATTTTACACATATACCATTCTGTGATATCTATTCCATGACGCTGTAGAGAGAAAACATGGGCAGGGGCATTTTAGACCATCTGACTTCTAAGGTCTCTTGAAACCCTCAGGATTCTCTGACACTAAGTGGTATATTGGAACTCCTTAAAATATAATTAATAAGAGGGAGGCTGCTGGCATATTGGGGGAAATAGACTTTTTTTTGTTTGTTTTTTGTGTTTTGTTTTTTTTTTCTTTTTGCTGAGGCAATTGGGGTTAAGTGACTTTCCCAGGATCACACAGCTAGGGAATGTTAAGTGTCTGAGACCAGATTTGAACTCAGGTCCTCCTGACTTCAAGGTTGGTGCTCTATCCACTGGGCCACCCAACTGCCCTGGAAAATAGATAGGAAGAATGAACAGAAAACATGAGATAAGGAGGCACAGAGAAATTGTGAAATTTCTGGGTTAAGGAATTGTTTGGTGAGGAAAGGCTCTCACCAATGAAACAATGAACATCTGAGAATATCATATTATCCCTAAACACATAAAAGCGTTTTTAGGCTGTCAGAGCAGAGTGAGCTTTGTATTATTAATCTGTTCCTGAACCTTGACCTATTTATTAGAAGTATTCAGTTGGAACTATAGAAATCCTAAACTCCCAGATTTAGAATCCTAAAATCCACAATGGGGATCATTTAGTGCTAGCCTGGATCTGATGGGTGCATTGTCTACAAAGAGCTAGCCTCGTGAGCTTTGCCTCTTGGTTGGTTCCCCAGTACCACACAGAAACCTGCTGGGTGTGGGGTAGGAGGAAAGGATGAGGAGACCCTAAAACCAAAGGGGAAGAGCCCTTTGTGAGGGGCAAAGGCTATATGATCTTCTTGCCCAGGAAGAATCTCTTATCCTACTCTCTTATATTCTGTTCAGAGTCAGTGTTGCTCTCCTCAAAGAGATCAATGGGTAGGGGAAGAATGAAAATAATTAAAGGATGTATCCAGTAGCCAGTTGGCAGCCAAGATAAGAAATCTTTGGGCATCTGGGATGGCCAAGGAACGATTTTTTTTCCTGCAGTTCTGTTGCCAAAGAAAGCAAAGATGAGAGAAAGGGAAGACTCATGTACTAGAAGAGCTGGCCAAGAATTGGAAAGAAAATCAGAATAACGATGGGAAAAGAGGAGCTGGATAGAGGAAGGAATTAAGGAACTCCCTGGAGTTTTCCCAAGTAGCCTTTTAGTACCTTAGAAACACAAAAAGGAGAAGGGTAGTAAAGAGGAGTTTGATTATAACATCAACAGAGTTTCAGATTAGGGCCAGGCTGGACCACCATTTGTATATAAGGGACATTTGGAAGGCAGGCTTGTGGAAGTAGAGTTTGTTTACAATAAGTAATCTTATTTTCCATGGAAAACTCATTTGCTATCACCGACAAGACAGACTCGAACGAAGCAAGGGCCTAAATTAGGCAAAACCCTGTTCCTCTTAGAAAGAAATGTTCCTGGAACAATTTGAGGTCAACTCAAATCATCTTTAACACCATGAAAATTTCACATTTGAGACACGTGAGCAAATCTTTCTTCTTCTGTATTATCCAAGTGTACATGGAGAACTCCGGGCCTCCAAGCCCCGAGTCATGTGGTCCTCTGTAAAAGGTCAGCATATAATGATATAACATCTTACATGATGACATTTTTCATGTTGCATTTTTCTTCCAAAGATTTCTGCAAATCAATCAGCCGGTTTTTTAAGCATTTCTGAGCCGAGCTTCAACAGCTGCCTGTAGGAATTTACCATCAAACTGTTCACCCATCCCTAACCTTTCAATGTTTGGGGAGAAAAAAAAAAAAGATCAGTGTAAAATAATTTAGTAACCCACAGAATTCATTTAGTTTAATTTATGCTAATCATAGTGTATTGGTGTACTGGCAGATAAAAATAAAGCTGGTGGAGAAGACTGTACTGAATAAACCACAACAATTAACCCTAGAAATTATCCCCGTGAAAGTGAGTTCAGCCTGCTATTGAAAATAACAAGTCTAACCAATTCTCTTAACTAGTGATGATTACAGAGCTGATTAAATGCTAGCAGCCATTTTTTTGTCCGATGTTACGGGGAACATCCCCTCCCAAAATTTATTTGACCATTTAATGTAATATTTTAATTAAAGGATTTTTTTTTCAGGGGGAAGTCAGTGGGTTATAATTCACCATTGTAAGCATGCATCATCTTGGGTTCAGTATGTATGCTACATATATGAGAGAGAACCACAGTGGGATCAATTTATGACTAATAATAATAGCTTGCATTTTATGTTGCACTTTGATATTATTTACATATTATTTTACACATATACCATTTGATCATCTCAATTCCACCTTTTATTAAACAGCCAAAGGTAAGCTGATAAAGCAGAAAAAGAAAAGTGTTTGGGGGGGTTACTTGAGTATTGTGAAATGAATCTTATGTTCTCAGATACTGCTATTGCTATGTTTTAGTCCCTAAAATTAAGAATACTAAATTTGTTAATCCTGTTTTAATTATCTATAGATGACATAAACAAAAACTTTCAACTTTCCATCAATAAACTGGTCAATTAACAAATATTAAATCGCTACTATGATCCAAGCACTGTCCTAAGCATTGAGGACAATTTTTTTTTAATGAAACTATCTCTATCCTCAATTGTTTCTACTTGCCTAACAAGAAATTTAGGGATATGAGGCTAAGATAATGGGATTGGAGAAAAAGTTCCGCAAGTGCTTGGATCAAACACAATTAGCAAAGGTAATTTTTTGGTATCTAGAGGTCTTTGATATCTTGTATACTGCGTGATGACATAATATGAAAACTGGAGTCAACAAATATTATTTTTGTTTATTCTTTTAACAAAAACTTTTGTTTATTCTTTGTGTATTCTATTAACAAGATTATTACTTGCAGTCTCAGAAAAAGAAGACCTGTGCTTTTATTTATTAATTATTAATTTTATTCATTAAGTGACACCTGATATTTTAAATTCATGAAACAAATGTTGATAAAGGGCTTGCTAAGAGTGATACACTGGACTAACTGCTGGGGAAGGGCACAAAGATTCTTGAGTACTGCCCAGAGAAAATGTACAAGTTGATAGTCTAACATTTACATGGACAATCTTCCAGATTAAGAGGGAGAGAGAGACAGAGACACGTGGGGGGAGAGAGAGAGACAGACAGACAGACAGGGAGAGACGAAGAGAAAGAAGGAAAGAAAGAATTAATTTACTTGTGTGGACACAGTAGGAAAACATAATCCCTGACTCTTCTATCTCTGTCAGTGTCTTAACTGTCACAGGCTTACACATTAGGCAATTCACATGCGTTTCATTTTTAACCCCAAATATTCCACTTCCTTTAAGAAGTAGGGGAGGGCACAATGAGATTATGCTGTTTGTTTCCAAAAAAAAGTCCTATTGTTCTCCATCTTTCCATCTTGCATCATTTCAGTCTTTATACAGATAAATACTGAACTAAATTTTTACTGACTTTTTTTTTTTCTGATTCTCCCCTCTTACCTTGCTCTGACTCCAGTCATCATTGATGTGGTTCTGCTTTCCCCAAATGTCTGTTTCTTCCTATTTTTCCCTATTCACCTCAGTGTCTAAGATGATTATGATAATGCTGGAAGGAATATTAGAGACCTCTGCTTCTGGATATGAATGAAGAAAGGGACTCCTATGGAATTGTTATCCTTTTTGCAAGAGAAATAAGTAAGAAATAAGATGTGAATCTGGAGTCTCTGGTTCTCAAGTAATGCTCTTTTTCTCTTCCCCACTCCAGTTCTCAATATCTGAAGGCTCTGATTCTACCAGTTATGTCCACAGTCTGAAGGTTATAACTCTATTTCTAATGACTAGAATACCTGCTGACCATGGCAGAGCATGTGGGGACCCTTGTCCCTTCAGGTTTTGCTGCTGACAGGACCTTGACTTTTGATTTCCTGTCATCTTGTAGTGGGACATGTGACTAGGTAACCAAAAGTTGCCATGGTATCTCTGTGCTGGTAGAAGGTTCTTTGAATTATAATACATGCCCATAGTTTATGCTTCCATTTCCGCAATGTCAACTTGGGCAAGAGACTCGTGTTTGAATGTACGTATTCTTGAATAAAAACGATATTAAGCAGAGCGTTCTGCTCTTTGAAGACAAATAGCTTGGGCAGGAGCAACTTTCCAAAAGTCTTGCTTGTATGGCTGTGCTAATAGGATGTGTTTCATAGTCATATTTACTTTGCAGTGGAGAAAGCAGAATTAGCTAAGATGCAATCGCTCATTTGTTGCCAGTCTCATCTTCCTCCATTCCCTTAAACGATTGATTTTCAGACCTTTGAGGAAATTGGGCTTGATCACCATTAGTTACCAAAGCAATTCTTTCTGAGATCCCCGGTTTTTTGCTTCTCCTTCCCACAAAGTCTTGGTCGGTCATCTGTCATTTCCAGGGGCCAGTCAATTTCCTTTAACAGGAAGATTTAATTTTTCAACTTGATGACTAGTCAGTTTCATCAGATGTGCTTTATTGTTGGCTGGATTATTGTTTCCCTATGTTAAAGTACAAAGCTGCAAAATTGAGAGATACAGCAAAGGGTGTCAAGTTATAGGAAAAAACTGTATCTGCCAGTCTCTGAAAATAGTTCCTTTTGAGGGGTTTATTTTAATGCCTTCTTTTATGAATCAAAAATTGGCCCCCTCGGGCCATTTAACATCAGGCTCTCCATAACTGCTTTGGTTAAATACTTAAGAACATGGTAGTGTTCAAAGTGAAATTGAAGCAATGAATTAATTATTCCAAAGACCAATGGACCTGAGAATGTAGGTTTATGACCATTGTCATTGAGATTATACATCTTTGTTGGGTATTTCAGAAAGACTAGTGATTGGAGAATAATTCTGGAGGGTTTTTACTGATCCTTTCAACTTTTTGTACCTTCTATCTTAAAAACAAACCAGGGGCAGCTAGGTGGAGCAGTGCTTAGAGCACCAGCCCTGAAGTCAGGAGGACCTGAGTTCAAATCTGGTCTCAGACACTTCCTAGCTATGTGATCCTGGGCAAGTCACTTAACCCCAACTGCCTCAGCAAAAAAGCAAAAAAACAACTGGGAAAAATCTAAAATCTACAACTGCGAACTTTTTTTATATGTGGTCATGGCAAAAAACCCAACCCCCAACAGAAAAAAAAAAAAAAAAAAAAAAAAAAAAAAAAAAACCCAACAGGGGCAGTTAGGTAGCACAGTGGATAGAGCACCAGCCCTAAGTCAGGAGGAACTGAGTTCAAATCTGGTCTCAGACACTTAACACTTCCTAGCTGTGTGACCCTGGGCAAGTTACCTAACCCCAATTGCCTCAGGAAAAAAAAAACCAACACCTCCCTGCAGTATCAAGGTGTCTTATTATTTAGAAGAAATACCAAAGGAATTGAAAAAAAAAGACTGTGGTCTCCTCCAAAAGAGGATAGTGGAGGGTCTGTGTGCTAATTCTTTTATATGTCATCCAGGATGTGATTAATGCATAATCAGGTTCAGGGTCAGAACAAATGAAATATATGTGACTGAAAGGGATGTGGGTCCTTTTCTTTACCCCCTCCTTCTTCTGTTCCCCAAGTATCTGCCTTCAGCATCTTCATAAACCAGAAAAGTTCTGTTCAAATGGAGTAGTTGACAACCTTGTACTCTCTGCATACATATAGGGTTGCTTTGAAAAAACAAACCTAATGATGTTTTATTAGCTTGGGAATTGGTTTGGCATTCAGTACCTCTCCACTTTTTTTTTATTTCGACCCCCAGAACTGTAGGTTAGAATGAGAATAAATTAGTTTCTTATATCTTGAAAGACAACTGTAAAATTAAATTACTGATTTTATATAAATTAGCTTCTGTCTATGGAATGATTATTTGTTATCTTAATAAAGATCATTTTCTCCTGTTTTTAACATTAGTTTTCTATCAAAACATGGTGGAAAAAATGAGTTAACTGGACTTCCCAACTGGATTTGCAGACAAATAGACTATGCCCCAGCTAGAAATTAAGCCTTTTTCCTTCTAGCCTTGATAAAAATCAATGAATCTAAAAGTAGATTTGAATTTACCAGTAGTTTCTTATTAGCATGGATTGGCCAGCTTTTTCTTTCTTACTGAAAGGTCCTGCCTTTCACCTAGCCAAAGAAATCATATCGATCGGTAATGTAGATGGCACTTGAAGCATTTAGTTATCTCTAGACCATTCTTCTTGCACCCTCGGGCATCTGGAACACATTTGAAGCCTGTAGCCAAGAGGGGGGGGGAATGGCTTTGGTGGCAAAGGAAGAGCCCTTGAGCATGGGGCAAGGACAGAAACAAATAATTAAGAAGTCAAAGACCTGGATTCCTTGTGCGGTATAATTGGCTCGCCTTGACAGGGAAGGGAAGGAGAACTCTCAATGGCTACTTCAGTCTTTTACCCTTCCTGCATTTGCTCCTGAATTCAGAAAGAAATAGGAGCCAAAAAAAAGATCAGAAGAAAATTGGAGAAGAGAGTAACAGATAGAGGGTGTTTGAAAATGGCAGCAAAGTGGACGGACTTCAGAATTTTAAATGACCCCATGATAAAAGCAGTAATCAATGGAGACTAGAATGTGGGACAGTGATGGACAAAAGCAGACACTGACAGTGGCAATGTGCAGCTGGAATCAGGTAGATTTGGGTTTTGGCAATAAGGCCCTTCACTACAAATGCAGATAGTGACTTTTCACATTAAATTATAACAAAACTTCACAGCAGAGTTGAGAGTTATACTTGGAATCAGAAGACCTAGGAATATACTTTGGCTCTTTGCCTTACTAACTATGTGATTTGGGACAAATGCTTTCATTTTTTCTAAGTCTTAATTTCCTCTTCTAAGAATGATAGTCATATTTGCATTGTTGAGAGTTTAGTCTCTTTGATTATTTTAACCCTGGTTTCACCATCTAAAAAATGGGGATCATTCTAGCCTTACGACAAATACAATTATTCTAGATCTCACTTTCCTCATCTGTAAAATAAGAAGCTGGGCTATACCATCTCCAAATTTCTACCCAATTCTAATATCCAATGTAATATATTCTTAAAACCTGAAAATATCTTGAATACAATAAAGTTTTTATAACACTTAAATAAGATAGGAAGAAAAATGCATGTAGACTTATAGACAAACACAAAAGTACATGTTGAAATCCTAAATGCAATACTACTGATAACATAATGCTAAAAGGTCTGGATGAAGGCCTTTAGGAAATTGAATTGAGTTCCTTATATAGAAGTTTTAGGAGGCTGTGAATGGGAATCATACAAGATAAGAAGGTCTGGTTGAGTTAGAGTTTGTACTGTTGGACAGACCACCCACAGAAATGAAATTAGAGATCCAGTGAAGTATTGATGAAGTGTCGCTGTTACTATTTCTATCTTATAGATTGGGAAAAAAAAAAAACTAGCAAATTGGGATTCAAACTAAGGTAGAAGTCTTGTAGGTTCCATGATTCTGACCTCAATCACAACGTCTAGGCCAAGTCTTCACTCAATGATGGCATGTTTGGTCCAACATCAGTGATTTGTAGATTCATAGATCTTAAACAAAAAGGGAGCCTTAGTTAACTTCCTTGCCTTCAAGAAGTAAGCTATTATCATCACCATTTTATAGTTAAATCATTTAGGTCAATTAATGGAACGATTTCCTCAAGAACCTACCACAAGTAAGTGGTGGAGGGTTAGAACTCAGTGCTCTTACTTTCTACTGAAGAACTCTTTCAGAAATACCGTTGTTCCCTCCCAATTAAAAGATTTTTAATTGTTTTCTTCGTCTCCAATGTGTTACATCAAAATTAAGTAAACTGAGGCTCAGAGTTTCAAGCACAACTACTTTATTAGCAAAGCACCAATTCACCAATAAATAGGATCTCAGCTTCCTCAGCAAAGCTAAGACTCCCAATGAGGGGAACAACTATCTTTTGTAGTTTGGGGTAGTACAAAACAGAGAACAGGATTTGGAAGAACACGATTGGTTATAAGAGCTTGACATCATGAATGGAGAAATCAATATGGTTGGTTTTAGAGCTGAGGGATGGGGGACAATGTAATTGGGTGGAAATGGGGAATGAAAGGTTAGCAACAATCCTTTGCTACCCTCCTGGAATGAGGGAACATTCATCGGTCTTTAATTTGGTGTACAGGGTCCCCTAAGGCAATTTAAAAAACCAGAAGGAATACAAGCCAAGTTAAAATGATTGGTACAGTAAAGACCTCTGCAAATCTGTTCCACTTTGGATTTTTGGAGAATAGTAGGGCATGATAACGAGGTTCTATTTTTTTCTTATACTTGTCAGGTAGTCAGAGGGGGAAAGAGGCACCACAAATGAGAAATCATTCACACTAAACACACATCTGATTTTGCCCTCCCTGCAATTCTTTCCCTGACTTTGGCTCGTGAGGATGATGTCTTATGTATTCCTTGGGAGAGTGGGATTTCCTCAGATTAAGTGCTTCTATAAACACTTGTTTATTCTAACTGGTTCTTGGGGTGTCATGAATAATGCTGCTCCATACCCAGCTGCCTCTCTCCTAGTGTAATTGTGTATTCTCCCCAGCCGTGTCATTCTGGCTATCCAGAAAAGGTCACAGGTAAGCTTGAGGAATTGTACAAGAGGTTAAAGTTTAGTCCTTACAGTAGGCTGCCAGTCCAGAGAAGTCCAGGGACTTTTGGTGATGTGATATGAGGCGATCCAATATAAAAATAAATATAAATTTCTCCATGTGGGATAAAAACAGGACAATTTCGGGTCCACAGGAAGTTTTCTGGGAGAAAATTACACGGTAACCGTTTTGTAGTTGCAACAGGCATTGAGCAAGTCAAATGGATGGTAGGGCCATGTTTTTGATTGAGAAGTTCTGCATCTCTTTTATTATAAAATTAACTGAATGTCCAAGATGGAAGGTGCTTTGGAGATAGTCCATATACATTTCTTCCTTTAAATAATTGGTAAAATATTCCCAATAACAAACAGCTACTAAAGGGGAATGATGGGAAGGGAAGGTCAAGGAAGGTAGACAACAGATAGAAACAGTGGCTGCTCAAGTGTACCCAAGGATCCTTGGGGGCTGTGTAGTAGCTTAGAAATCTCCATATTAACATTATCTTTGTTGTGTTGTATTTTTATTTATTTTATTAACTATTTCCCAATTATACTTTAACCTGGTTCTCATTGCACTAGAGTTTGACCCCTCTGGCGCAAATGACCCCTAGGTTCCTTCTAAATCTAAGATGTTCTGCGGTGAAACGGCCCTGATGTAATTACTTAGACTTTAACAAGGTGAGTTTGGAGGTGGAAGAGCAGCTGTGTGCTTCGGAGGGGCTATCAAGGAGTTGAGTTCTCAATTCTGAACACTTCCCTCGGTGGCTGATCGATCACCTAGAGGATTGCCAGGGGAAGAGAAGTTTCTGCACTTGTGTTCGATTTGGCTGGGCTTTATTTCATTTTTGTCATAGGCACTGAGATCTGATGCATTCGCTAGAGGGAGAGTCTGACCTCTACTGACAAGGAGGAACCGTGGAGGTGAGGGTGGAGGGAGAGCCTTGTGTGCTCTAATCAATCCTCTCCGCGTCCACCTCGGTGATCTATGGACAATTTCCTTTTACGATACCTGCTATCAAAATGGCAAAACTTCCACCTGAGTGTCAGTCAACTGATTTAGCTTCTTCCACACGGCCCTGACTGACCCTTCTGAATAACTTACTGGAAAGATTTTAATGGATCACTGGCCTTGATGGTTGCTCGTGGAAATGAGAGTTTCTAAATGAGTTTACTCACACTCGTCGCCTCAATCCTTGATTTCTAAAAGGAAAATTTGGGCTTATATATTTTTCCTGGAGATACAGGCCCCTTGAAGACTCTTGACCCCTTTCATATCAGGGTATGAACATATTAATGAGGGAATCCTTTAAATATTGTTGTATTTTAGCTAATATTTGTGCTGGAGTTTTGTTTTAAGAACATATTTTAATGGAAAAGTCATATTTACGGAATAACCTACTATATTCCTAACAAGTCTCCCTCCTTCCC
>JAJPUD010000437.1:671912-687902 GCA_023553655.1 Myrmecobius fasciatus
ACACACACACACTCTTGTTGTGGCTCAGTTATTTTCAGTTATATCCCACTCTTTGTGACCCCATTTGGGGATTTCTTGACAGAGATACAAGAGTGGTTTGCCATTTTCTTCTCCAGATCATTTTACAGATGAGGACACTGAGGCAGACAGGGTAAGCAACTTCTTCAGGATCACACAACTATCAAGTGTGTGAGGCTGGATTTGAACACAGAACTTCCCAACTTCAGACCCAGCACTCTGCACTGCAGCACTCCCTAGTGGTGAAATATATACATACATATATACATATACAGATAAATATGTGTGTATGTATATCTATGTGTTTACACACACACACACACACACACACACACACATCTAGGGTATCACTTTTTAAGGGCCGAGGTTATTTCCATCTTTTTCCTGCCAGTTTCTAAAGGAACTCCCTGCTCTCAGCAGACAATAAATAAAGGTTCGTTAGCTTGAATGGAGGAAAAAGTGGCCGTGTCCTACACAAAGTGAGTGAGCACCCTAATACGCTGCTCAGGAAATAATTATATGTCACAAATTTAGCGTCAGGAATTCGGTGGGAGATCCCTTAGGGGGACACGAGGGAGCTTAAGATCAGAACGGGCCGAGACCAGATTCTTGCCAAATGTCCCGCCTTATTGCTCGGCCAGGTGAGAGCCTCTGGGAGGAGGGCAAGGGGTTGCAGTGTCTGTTTTAGATAGCACAGGGGCAGGATTTTCAGAGATTACTTTTATGAGAATTGGGAAACTCCATAACCATGGATATATCAGAGAACCAGTTCCTGCAAGCTATATATAACTGGCATCAAACTAACAGCGGGGGTTTCTACATGCACAATGCACCAATATATGCGCCTGTGAGCCAAATGCACAGCGAGTGGATCGTGCTTTATTATTACCTCAGCAAAGCTTAAACCAGCCTTATGGACCATGAGGTGTTTCTAAAATTCACCCGGGGAAAGATCTCCTGCAAGGCAACCCCTACCCAGCTTCCCTTGCTCCTGCTCGGCCGGAGGAGGGGAAAATTCCCAAGCTAAAAAAAAAAAACAAAAACCCAAAACTATATATGTGTGTGTGTGTGTGTGTGTGTGTGTGTTCCCTCTGTATTGCGGTGCTTTACACACAGAAAGTGAGAGAAAGAAAGAAAGTATTCTTTTTTTTCCCACAGCAAAGAAGAAAAATTAAAGTTGTATGATGCTTATAAATATTACATGCTCAGAGTGCCAGGAGTACCTGTACTTCTCTGGTTTCTGAGTTTGGCTTAGAATTAACCCTTTTACTTCTCTCCAATTCCAAACCAAACAGAAATAAAAACATGGAAATGAAGCAGGCCCTGCTGTTGTGATTTGATGAAGGTTTGGAAGATGCTCTCAGAAGACAGTAGGGAATGATAGCGAGAGTTTGGGGACTCTGTCCGCCTCACGGGCTCTTCCTTTCCAAATAGGGGCGATAATGATGCCAGGGGCTTCCTGGAAGGGCTGGCGTGAGTATGAACGCTGCAAGATGCCAGCGAGAAGCCAGTTATGATTGGATGGAGGAAAGAATAAGAACAAAGGGCACACTGAAAATGTTGCGCCTTTACAAATCACAGCAGGTCACAGAAGAGTGATTGTTGGTTCCTGTGTTAGAGAAATAAGGATCATAGGTTATGAGCTGAAAATTTGTGGACTCCAACTCCACTTCAGAAAATTAGCACATATAATGTATATATATAATATAAAATATATATTATATATATATATATAATATGTATATATATCATATATAATATATATCTTATATACATATATGTATATATATATACACACATATATATATATATATATATATAATAAGGCTTATGTTGAAATGCATATTTTGGATGGTATTCACAAAAGGAGCCTTTGAAACCAGCCAGTTCCCACCTCTTCCTACCTGAGGCACAAGTCAGTTTCTATATTATTCCTAACAATAGTCATCCAGTCTCTTTTTTTCTGAGAGGCAATTCTGTTTGGGAAGAAATGTTTTCTTGTATTGTATAGCTCCTGCCCTCTCTGAAGCTACAGCTTTAGTGCAAAGTCCTCACTCTCTCCCGTTCGCCGAGACCACAATCCCTTTGCTCACAGACATACTCTGTCCGTAAAGTTTCTGATACCCTAATATACTACTCAGGAGATGACTATTGTGTCCAAATTGAGCATCGTGAATTCAGTGAAAGATCAAATAGGAGAAAAAAATCAGGGATCTGCAAAGGAACAACAACTTTGCTTTACCATAAACTGGTTTGGTAATTAGCAAACAGGAAAGGCTGAAAAAAGATGCTAAGCAGAGTTCAGGAACCCAACCATTCAAATATTTATTAATTTAGTCAAAGGGTTGGGTCCTCTTCTGAAGAAAATCAATCATTGTGTGTCCCGGCACTCCACTTACCATAGTGAAGAGAGGAAAATGAGTTCCTTTTCCCCACAGAATGTTTGTAACTAAAAGGATTTATTCTGAAGTTTTGGAAAATCCTCTAAGCTGACTTAAGTCTCAGAAATAGGAATCTGACCACCCGCACAAACTCCACATTCTCCAATAACGAATCACGAAAAGTCTAAGTGAGAAAGCTCATTTGGCCCAAGCTCTTCCCTGCTGTGTTCATGAACTTTCCCTACACCATCCCTAAGCGAAATGGTCCTCTAGCTGTGGCTTGAGTACCTTCGCTCTCTCTGACATCGAGGCCATTTCAATTTTAGATAGTTCAAATTGTGGAGGAACGTTGTGAATCTCAGTTCATCAGTAGGAATTAAAAAATATATATATTATGATTTTTCAATTAACAAGCATTTTTTCTCTCCCTATCACCCCTTTCTCTGAATTCCTAGTGGAAAAAAAAAGAAAAACAAAACTCTTGTAATAAACATGAATCCTGAAGCAAAACAAGTCCCTTCATTGGCTATCCAATCATGTGTATCTCCTTCTGCATAATTAGTCCATTGCCTGGGCTTCGTGGTTGGTCATTGCACTGATAAGTTTTTCAAGTTAATCACCTCCACAATTTAATATAAATTGTGCCCCTAGCTTTGCTTACCTCTCTCAATAAACAATTTATCTAAGGCTCAGATTTCTCTGAAACTGCTCCCTTCCTCATTTTTGCAACACAATCATATTCCATTTTATTCAGTCACCCTCCAAACGATGGGTACCACCTAGTTTCTGATTCTTTGCCGTCATTATAGAGTTGCTATAAATACTTTTGTTCAGATAGACCCTTTCCTTCCATCTTGGATCTCTTTGAGGATATAGATCTAATAGTGATATTATTAGATCAAAGGATATGAACAGTTTAAGGGCTTTTCTGATATAATTCCAACTTGCTTTCCAGAATGAGTGTGCTCATTCACAGCTCCGACACTTTGCCAAATCTGTTATGGTCCCAACATTTTGTTTTAGGCATCTGGGATACAAACACACTGAAAGAAGCCATATCCTTTCCCAAGGAGCTCACTTTTAATTCAGAATATGACTTGAGGAAATGGACCCTTACTTCAGTTGGCCCTTTCCATTTTACCTCTGAGGATGAGAATTGCAGCCAGTGATCACTTCTACTGTCTTTGATAACTGGAAGTATTCCAGTTTCCTTTTAAAATATCTGTGGACCTTCAACACATTATGTAACACCGACAGGTGTTTATTCCTCTAATGAGAAGCAGACTGGGTCAATGGAAAGATCCCTGAATTTGGGGTAAGCTTTACATCCTCCTGGGATCACTGAGTTTAGCATCCTAGATTTACAGCCGCAAGAGCCTTTAAAGGTTGTCAGCTGCAAACACCTCATTGTACAGATGAGAAAACTGAACCAAGAAAGATTAATGTCTTTCCTGATGCATCACAGCTACTAAGCGACAGAGCTGGGACATGTGAGCCCAAAGGGCCACTGACTCAGAATTCAAAGCAAGGCAAGTCACTGAACTGAGTTTCCTTCTCTGAATAGTGAGGGAGTTGGAGTCGGCTGTCTCTAGGCTTTCTTCTAGTTCTAAATCCCATGATCCTATGAGAATGAGAGAAAAAAAAAGTCTAACTTGAAGCCCCTCTATATAGTGTGATTTTAAGAGGATCTTTCTATTCCCAAATACCCCTCCACTAGACTGAATTGTAAAATGCCAATGCCTTTGTTTAAAAAGGGTAATATGTTATTACACTGTCAGCTATTCATACCTGCAAGTGAATACTTTAATCTAATGGTTTTCCAGGATAGGGGAGAACTAGACAGTGAGGAAAATAGAGAGAAGGAGAGTTAGAGAGAACTTTGGGGAACGGGATGCTTGTCTGGAGAAAGTTTTATAGTCAATATAGCACAAGGGGCATGGGTGCCTAGGCCAAAAAGAAAAGAAGGGTGAAGAAACGGGATGTGAGATCAGTAGACTCCATTATTGCGTCGCCAAGGGCTAACCCTGACTGTATTCTCTTGGTCATTCTGCTGATGGCTTCTCAGTTAGTTCTTCAATAACATATGCAAGGCCGTCTGAGTTATCGTTTTTCTGTGACAACCTTTTCTGGAGTGATAGATGAGCTGGAGAATGAGTGTAAGATGGAGCCAGTGTAATAGAAGTGACAGTAGATGAAGATTAGTTCAGCCAACCATGTTAATTTGATTGGCCACCTCAGTTTGATGGCTGCAACAAATTGGCCATGCTCAGGCAGTATAGCCTTCTCTTTGAAACAGTTTCCAATATAGTTTTAACTTTCTTCTTGCGTTTTTGTGGGGGAATTATTATTGGATGAGAGGGTCACAATCAGCTAAACTTCCAAAATTGTACTTCTGAGGGATCCTTTCATTTCCAGGACTTAACCACAACCTCACAAGGAGGTCACATCATATCATGATTTAGAGATAAAAACAAAGAAATGCTCTTTGGGTTTCCAACTGGGCCACATTTTATATGAAATCAGGCCAGCTCTAGAGAGTTGATGGAGTTTGTAATAGAAAAGGCATGGGAACTGAGATTTAGAAGAGCTGGGATTGAATCTGAGGTATATCACTTAGCCAAGTGACCTTGGACAGATGTCTTAACCTCCTAGCTCTCAGTTGTTTTTTGTTTGATTTCTTTGTCTAATCTATATGGTTAAGACATTAGCAAAGGTAGAACTCAAAGATTCCTTCTAGTTTTACTTTATATTAAGCTATATTTATTAACTTATCTTAATTCTATATAGTAAATGAAACTATGCATATTAACCTATACATATTTACCACCTTGCTTTCCTCCCCCCAAAAACTATAAATGACAATCATAATGATAATAATAATAATAATAATAATAATAATAATCCCTGATGTTTATGTATTTACAGTTTGCCCCATAGATTATTTCATGCAATTCTTACCACTTAAACTTATTTATTGCCTACGGGGTGACAGGCACTGTGTTCAGTGTTAGAATCACAGCTTCTTGGCCATACGAGAAGTGAAATAAAAAGTCCTTGTGCCATTTGACACAGGTGCCCCTGAGGCTGTGCCAGTGGAGCACAAGCTCTAATAGGTCATATCCTTTTAGAAAACTTTTAGGATCATCCCAATCATGACCATCCAAAGACCAATTTAGCTGAATTCAAGCTGATTCATGACAAGAAAATTGAGCCTTGAGTGATGGATATTTGGACCATACCAGCTCATGAAGATTATAGTTTGAGGATTTATTTATAATCTGAGTCGGTGGAAAGAATATAAACACCAATAAACGGATCGGAGAGGTTAATAACAGTGAACATGTATACAGATAGCTCTCTATTTTGTGCAAAGGGCTTTACTTTGTTATTTTAAACACAATAACTGTTTAGGTGGCTGATTCCTGTTTTATAGATAAGAAAATTAAGGCACAGAGACATCAGGGTCACACAGCTAAGAAGTGGCAAAGCTGAGACTTGAACTCAGGTCTACGTTATGCTGTTATGGAGAAAGGTTGAAGGCCATTCTAATGGTAACAATTCCTTGCATTGGGAAATATATAGTTCTATTCTATGTGGTTTTCTTGATTTGGAGCCCCATATGCTATATCTGCTTTAAACCCGCTATTTATGATCCTGCATTTTGGTAAAGTCATATGCCTGGAGCGCCTTGTCTCCAAGTGGTTCATAAAGCTAATCAATTATGTCACGTAGCTCCCACTACAAAACACGTCATTGTGGGGGAAAGGCATGTAAAAAGTTAAAAATCTATACTTAAGCATCCGAGCTTGAAAATGGAAAGCGATGCTACGTTTAATTGAAACATTGTTTTGTTTTCTACTATTACTAGATGTCATATTAAAATGTAATGATTTTAATTGTAATCCAATTATTATAATTGTACATTTTAATGGAAATTCTGCCTTTATGGAAAAAGAATGAAAAGAGGAAAGTGATCCAGTACTTCATCTTGTACAGCAATTATTCTCTTTTCCATGAAGCTGTTAATTGTTTAAATGTGCTCTCAGCACACAGAAGTGCTCCATTGTGTACCAGTTGAGTTTCCCTCTAATAGCCCAGTACAGACCTGTCCTTCTGGCTCCCCTTGGCTAAGGGGTGTTTAATAAACCTCAGCATGTTTGGATGTATTGTCTATTGGTGGACTTGGAAAAAAAAAACTACCGAATTTTGCTTATATTTCCCTTGGGGGCAATGTATCTGTCCCACTTTCCTTCTTTTCTTCTGTCACTAGAGAATAGAGACAAAAAGTTCTCTGGTTGTGTGATCCCTCCCAAGTTTTCCTCCCCTGACAACTACCACAATTCCTAGCGTATAGTAGTTATATATCTGCTCCCTTGAAGTCTTTCCTCTTGTTCCTACTTCCCTTCACTTCTTCCTATTTTTTCTCACACTTTCTCCTCTTGTGACCTTTTCTTTGTTTCCATAAAAATTCATTCTGCCATGAAAACCTAAACTTCGTCAAAACTTCTTCCCTCTTCCCTCAAACATCCCTCCTTAAGACAAATCCCCTTTCAAAGCAAATCCACAGCATTTTCTTAGTCCTTGCTCAGTATGTATTTTCCTTTTGCTGAATGTTTAGTAAAACGGAATTATAATGAATGTCTATTGCATAATAATTCATATAAATAATGTGGGTTGAATTTGGACCAGTATTTGGATTCTACTACCAGGACTTACTGATTGTATTACGTGACACGTGTTAGATCCCCAAAATGTGTTGGTTGGATGGATTTTAGACCCTGAAAACTTGTTAGGAGGTTCCTATTCACTACATTTAGCCACATGTGACCTTATTATGCTTCTCAGATCTGCATATCTGCAGGTATTCCACGGAGAGCCGTGGGCATTTTGTTCCCTTGGCATGTAGAGCACCTTTTCCCCACTTATTCCCTTCATGTTTTATCTTTCTTATTATTGTCACCTCTAAAGGGTGGGCATGGGGAGGGGGAGAATAAGGGCAATTATTGTCTAAGCCTGGGGGACACAAGATGGTGTATTGGTTACCCAGAGTTAAACAAAGCAATGCCCCATGCCCACAGAAAGCCAAGCAATGTTGAGCCAAGTCTCTCCCCTAAGCCTCCAATCCCCCAATGTTTATTTTGACTTTTTCCCTCTTTAGTGTTGTTTACTCTTACCCTTTCATTGCAATGATATTTATGGAAATGCATGGGAAGAAAAGGGACAGGGGATTGTAAGAGGCAAAGGCAGCAGCAGCCAAGGGAAGAGAGGGGAAAGGAGGAAAGGAAAAACGGGGGCCAGGCAAAAAGAGGGATTCCCAGCATTAGCATCTTATTCATTAAAAACAGGCAACATGCAGCTGCCCCAAGGGCCAGCCCTGTCATCTCATTCCTAATGGTCTTTCAAGTTCCCAGAGTACTTGAGAACTACAAATCTCTTAGAGGACCTAATCGGATTTGGCTTTATTTGCAGCAGCTCTGGGAGGGAGGGAGGGAGGGCAAAGACTCTTATTTCCATTTTACAGATGGGGAAATTGAGTTTTGGAGAAAGATGGTGCTCAAGGCTGGTTGGACCTAAGTTGTGATCTTTTATTATTCTACCTGTTAAAATTCAGACTGATTTTTAAAGCTCTGTTCTCTTTTTTTTTTCACTATGACCATGTGGATAACACGTTACTAATTCAAGACTCAAATCCCACTGGCTGTCTTATCCAGTTTTCTTTCCGCTATATAAAATAAACATGGAGAAGAACAATGTTTGAAACTGTGAATTTTTAAAAATCTGTGTACACATCCCTAGACTATCGGCCAATTAAAAAAGAATAATGCTACACGATCCATGTATTTCTCTGGATGGTCCAAATGCGATGCCAACAGAATTTTTTATTCATACTTTTTTGTTTCTTGAAGAATCATAACTATATAAAGCCAGTTAAAATGAGGAAGACTCCATGTTGAATGAGTTGGCTGATTTCTGGCATTGATTATAACAGAATTATAGATCCATGTGGTTTTAAACTTAAAATTGAATATCGTCTTATTGTTTTACTTGGTCTGCATCTCTGATAAATATTGTCGAAGCAAATGATTGAGAACACTTTAGGTTTTTAACGAGAATTGAGTTGTTTTGTTTGGAGTTTGGGTAGCTCAGTTCTATGGTTTTATCTATGTAGGCAAGTCCCATGATGGAAATTTCCTCCATCCATACAGCTCTGCAACCTGTCTAGATGACTGAAAGATGCCTAAAACACGGAGAGGATCCTTACGTTGGCCTTGGTCACAGACCTGTGAGGAGTTGGCAAGATGATGTGAATCTAGGATCTATCCACTACGTGCTCCAAAAAATAGGATCAAGCCAATGCACACTTTGAAAATGAAACTGAGAAAAAGAATACATATAGATATAGTTTTTGTTTTGTATATATATGATACATAAAGATATAGTCCTTTCAAAGCACTTTGCAGATATTGTCTTATTTGATCCTCATACTTACTGAAGTAGATACCCATTTGTTCCAGATGAGGAAACTGAGGTCTAAATTAGTGATAAACTAGTAGGTGTCTGAAGTGGGATTTGAACTTGGGTTTCTTGATCCAGGTCCAGGATTTTAGCCATCGGCTCCATCAGCTAGCTTGTTAAATGCTTGGAATTATTCTAAAGCATGGAAGCCAGTCCTAAGATCGGGTTATAGATGTAGCTGGTTGAAGGGATGATAATGTTGTGCTTCCATTGCTTTGGCCTAGGGAAGCTGTTATTGAAACCTTCTCCTAGATGGAGGGGATGTGAGGCAGAAGCCAGCCACTTAGAATCTCAACTGACTGTGGCAAGTCAGGAGAGGGGAGGCTAAAAAGCCACGTTTAGCCCGAGAGGCAGTGAGTCAATTAGTTACCATTTGTTAAGCACCCACTATTTGCTAGAAACAGTACTGAGCCCAGGTCATTTTGAACAGAAACAGCATTGTCTGCTGTAGGTTTGAGAGCAGGGGTGGAAGGGAGGCTGATTTATTTGTGGCCACCACAAGTTGGCCATTGTGAAAGGGCATCCGAGGCCAAATGGGATGAAGGAACCTCACAGAGGTGCGACATCAGAGAGAGATGGGGAGCAGGAGTGGGTGATCTGGCCAAGAGAGAAGTGGCAGAGGGAAACAGGAGAGAGCTGAGAGGAGGAGCAGCCCTGGAGCTGGGGGAGAGTCTTTGCCACTGTGTGCAGTTCGCAGACATAGAAATGGACCATGGTGCCGCGGGCTATTATCTCAACAGCCTGTTTTGTCTTTCTCCATGTCAGACTCATGACTGTCCACTTGAGAAGAGTTCTGCCAGTGCAGTTATAATAGCAAAGAGATAATTACCTGAGTTCTAAATTTTTCATTGGAACCAACTCACCTGAAATCAAACTGAGTCTCTGAAAGAAGGGACATTTTCAAATCCCAGACACGTTGGCTTTGGGTACTTATGTCGTAGACTTCTGACTTCCTCAGCTATCCTTCAGGATCCAGTGCCTGTTCCCTTAAAGACAAGGGAGAACCTGTGTACATGGCAAAAAAAAAAAAAGGGGGTCACTGTCGGAGGCACTAAGGGACTGATTTTTATTTGCATTTATTCAACAAGCATTTACTGAGTATCTGCTATGGGCCAGCTGCTGTCCAATGTCTGGGACAAAAACAAAACAAAACAAAATAGTCCCTGGCCTCCAGGAGAAACCACATGGACACAGAAAAGTAAAGATAAATACGTACAAGACACAGTAATGAGAGGCAGAGGAAAATCCATGCCATGATAATATAAGTAAAATGTCAACTCCGTGAGGGCAGGGAATTTGTTTTTATACTCTGTATTCCTAATACATGGAATATAGTAATTACAGTGAATCACAAAGGACTACCAGCTTTCAGGATTGAGGGTAGGAGTGGAAGGAAGCTCAATGAATAAGTTTGTCCTGGCAAAAGGGCATCCAAGGTGAAATATTCTGAAGGAAATGGAGGACCTCTGCAGAGAGGTGGTGCATTGGAGAGAGATGGGAAGGATCTCAGAGGCCATCTCCCTCTGGATAAAAAATCCTTATTTTCTAATATTCCATGTCTGAAAATTGATTTTCTAGTCTGTGTTTGAAGATCTCTTAGAAGAGTAGAAAAACTCCTAACTACTTGAAGTAACATATTCTACTTTTAAATAGCTCTAGCTCTGGACTTTAAAAATAACTAATAAATGCATGCTGAATTGCACTATATGAAAAGCTAAGGATCACAAAAATAAAGAAGCATAGAGGAAGACTGATGTCCTAGATATACAAAATCATCATTTACAGGTAGATATGATCCCCATTTTTCCAAAGGGAAACTTGTAGCATTGATAAACTTAAGGCACTTGCTCCCAACCAGATGGTTGGAGACAGATCTCCATTTAGTTTTGGGTTTAATGGCTTTTTATGCTAAACTGCCTATGAAATCTCCTTGCTCTCATACAACTGGCCCAAGATGAAGCATTTATGAGAGTTGCTGCCTCAGTGCAGAGGGACAGAGAAGATCATCTTTGGCACAGGTGCCCCCATTCAGCAAGCTGCCTAGGCTGCTACATAGTCGAGTCCTTGGGGATTTTCAATGATGCTCTTCTCTGCCTTCAAAGTCCTCTATGGCTCAGTCTCCCTCTTCCCAGTCTCATTATGTCATCCTTTACCCTTCTCTATCTGCTTAGTAATGCTTCTTTTTTCTTTCTTTTTTTTCCTGAGGCAATTGGGGTTAACACTAGGACATGTTAAGTGTCTGAGATCAAATTTGAACTCAGGCCCTCCTGACTTCAGGGCTGGTGCTCTATCCACTGCACCACCCAGCTGCCCCAGTAACCTGCCTCTTACCTTGTGATCTTGGAGCAGTACCCTTCTGGGCCTTCATTAAATAAGAGAATAGCCTCAGTAATCTCTAAGAAACTTTCCAGCTCTGTGATTTGTGTTTCTAAATATGTATATTGGGTGTGATCTGAATCCTGCTAGCTCAGCTAGGTGGTAAGCTCAGAATGAGAGATCTTAAGGGCAGATCTCAAAGCACGTCCCCCCAATACCTGACCAAGAACCCATTCTACAGCATTTTCTCAGAAACCCTTGGCCAGCCTCTGTTTGAAGAATGATTCACTACCTTTCAAGGTCGACCTTCCCCTTTGGAACAACTTTAATTGTGAAAAAAGCTTTCCTTACATCAAGATGAAATCTGTTATTTTTCTCAATAACTTCTCCCTCCCATATAATTCTCCCCTGTAGCAAAGCCATAGAGCTGAGCCCTAAAATAGGGTGTACCTCATAGAGCACCTGGACTACTCCACCTCTCAGCCAGCATTGGCCACTGTATGGAAATACAGGGAGATTGTATTGAAATAATGATGATGGTAGCTCTTTGGAGCCTACTGTATGTCACTTGAAATACAGGGAAATTGCATTGAAATAATAATAACAATGGCAGCTCTTTCTTTGGTGCCCACTGTACGTCACCCAATGCGCTGAGAGCCATTTGGAAGCAGATTATCTCACTTGGCCCACACAGCATCCCTGCCAGTAGGGATTTTGATCCCCATTATACAGTTGAGAGAGGTGGGACCAGCAGTTAAGAGACTTGGCCAGGGTGATGCAGCTGGATGCGGCTCTCCAGACCCAGCCCCGTCCCCTGTGCCCCCTCGGACCCTCTCAGTCTGTCCATTGTCCTGCTCACTGGACATTTTTCTCTCCGGATTCTGTTTCTTCTGTATTTTGGGCTGCCTCAGGCTTCCTCCTCTAGACCCTTCGGTGCAGGGGACAGATCCCTGACCTTGCTGCTTTCGGCAGACGAGACGCCCGGTCAGTGCTGGTGGCCGGCGGAGGAGTGGTACTTACTCAGCAAGTCTTGGTTGGACGCCAACCTTTTACCCTGGCACAGCTAAGAGTGAGCGGTGCAGTCTGGGATCTGGAACGCCCAGCTCGGGGAGCAGAGCGCGCCATCCTGGATGAGATCTTTCTATTTCAGCCGTCCCGGTGTTTTCACGTGGGGAAGGGCAGACTTGCCTGGACATTCAGACATAAGGGGGATAGATGAAAGGGGGACAGAGGGAAACTGGAGCCCCACATGCTCTGTCACTAAAATGCCCCCCCTTTGCCACGGACATCGCCTATCTCAGCTCGAGCTGGCTGGCAGACCCTGACCGCAGATGCTGAAGTGTGCGTGCACTTCCCCCCCAAAAAAAGGAGCTTTTGCAGGGCAGTTCTGGGTGAGGTGATTAGACATCCACACATCCATGCAGACAGCCACACGCTCCCATAAAGTGAGGGAGGAGAGAGGGCACGTGGCAGGAATATATATGATAGTGCCAAGTTATAAAACACTTTGCCTTCTGGCTTCTCTGAATGGAAGCTTTTATGTAGATAGAAAATGCTGTTATTCTGCTTATTTGTAGCTTAAAGAGCAACTGTCAATACTCTGAGCGTTTTTCTCCGCGTGACAAGCGTCCTCGTTTCGTTCGGCTCAGAAGGGGGCTTGGGGAACGGGACGCTAGAGAGGCTGTGGGTAAGGGAGAAGGCATCTTCCAATGAGCAGCTTCCCTCCATCGAGACTGTCTTTTTTATATTTCCTTATTAAAATTAATTCTCCCCCCTTTTTAGTTGACCAAAAACGTGTAGATTATAGATGAGTAGAGGAAAATTTCTGCGATGTTAGCATAAATCCTGTTAAATGTGGAATGGAGAGTCAAGTGTATTGTCTTCAACATTAGAACAACCTTATATTCCAAAGAAAGTTACCAGAGAAGGCTTTTGTTCATCCTAGCCCATGTTACAAGTAATGGGAAGATTGTTTAGTTTATTTTTAACTGCCGTATCTTCTGAAGACTTTTTGAAAATTTTGAATGGGTCATTTTGTTACATAATAGTCATGGGGAACACCCGGCTGGAGAGGAAGAGAATGTGAACGAGATTAAGCTGGGAGATGAAGTATACCCTCACAGAAAATTAAGGTGATCTTAGAACATATGCTACTGTCTAAAATAGTGGGATAAGTCCCAGTGTACTCTGCCCAGGTTAGACCACTTGTAGTGTTCTGTTCTGAGATACAGTGATGAGCTGGACCATGTTTGAAGGAGATTGATCGGGATGGTCAGAGGAGACAAAGCTAGACCAAAATACAAACAGTTGCAGGAAGTAAAGTTAAACATAAAATAGGGTATGTTGTAATTTTTTTTCAAGTATTTGAAAGCTGATGTGTGAAAATGGGATAAAATTTGTTCTGTTTTCCCTGAAGGGCAGAATTAGAATAATGAGGCAGAAGGAAGGCAGGTTGGAGGCTTCATGTAAAGACCCAGAGAGGACATTTTTAGTGATGGTATAAGGAAGGACCAGCCTAGCTTTTGTAAATGGCATGCTACAGACAACCAAATCTTCCAAGTCATATAATTGACCAAAAGTCCCAGATAATATAGGATCCCACTATGATTATTGCTCATTGACTGTTTTTAAAAAGCACTTAATTTGATGGAGCAGTGTTTCCTATGCAAGCAAGTTTTCCTATGCAAAAAATTATTTTTTTGAAAGATAAAACAAACAGATTACTTGAATTAGCAACCCTATGATTTTTAATATAGAACAAGGCACAAATCAGGGAGATATATGCATGACAAAAGGTATTTATTTCATGGAGCAGATTCATTACAGATCTTTAATGGAAGAGAGAGTCCACATAGATTGTGAGAACTTTGGTGGACGACATATTGATTCCATCAGACCAAGACATTGCAGAGCTTCCTAAAAGGGGCCTACTATCATCTAATAGTTCAGCCCAACCATCCACACAAGAAAACCCAAATGGATAAGGAATATTACTATCCAGGCTATGATGAATGGATAAGCCACAGGGGTAGTTCAGTATGTCAATCTTGGACAGCTTCTGCAAGATGGGTGATGAATTTGACTGAATATTGAAGAGAAGGACAGTGGATTGGATTGCATTTGGGAAATTACATGGCCTTTTCATGCCCCTAAACTTCTCCCTGAAATAAAGCCCTTTATTTTTAATACTTGAATTATTCCCATGAGGTTACATTGCTGAGTCAGGAAATGCTGAAGTCTTCCAAGAATTAAAAATTTAGTTCATCCAAGGAGCAGTGAAGATATGCATGGTTTTATGAATTGGCTAGGCCAGATTTTATTACCAGCAAAGAGGTATATATTGCAAAGATGAAACATTATTGAAGAAATGTATGAGAGGAAAATGACACAAATGTATATGCAAACATATGTGTATATATAGCATAGAGATATGTACACTCTACATTAATGGAATATAAGAAGCTTTGAGATTCCTTAGTAGAATATTGTGATAGATTATTACAATTTCCTATCTTTTAACTGGTTTTTTTTGACCAAAGATAGGGAATTTAATTTATTTTTAATTTGTTTGAAGCCATTTATTTTAAGTAATCATAAAATGGAAAGCATTAGTGGGGAGAACTATATCCTTCCTACCTTGCTGTTCATTTGCCCTGCGGGATAACTCTCTGTAGGCTTGGGGCCTTTGACAATGGTTTTCTAAGGAATTTCCTGTGTATAGAAGAAATGTCAAAAGAAATGAAATAAGGAGAGATGGTCATAATTTTTACATTTACCTATTTCCCCCCTTTTCTTTCAGTAAAAATTTTTCTTCTTGGTTTAAGCCTGGATGATATATACTGTAGGACAGGTAAAACAGAGAGCAGAAAGAAAAGCGCTTGTGGGAAAAAAAATAAAAAGAAAGGAAAGGAAAAAAAAATCTCCAATTCTCTTCCAAACCTTCACTGCTGCCCTAGAGCAAATTCTGCGCTTTTATAGAGGAAGCTGAAATATTATGGTTAGACAATGTAAATACATGAAAATGTTGTGAATACATTCTCCCAAAAGAGGCAAAATCTACAGAGGGCAGAGCACCCCCTTGGAAGATTGCTGTCCAAATCCCACTGCAGACACTATTAGCTGTGTGACTCTGGCCCAGTCACCAAACCTCTCTTGGTAATATGTTAAAGAAACATATTATTGGCTTATCTCCTAGGATCATCGTTGGGATGAAATCCAATACATACGAGATGCTTTGTCAAATTTAAAGCACTTTGTAAATGTCATCGATGATTAAGTCTCTTCTACAAGGCTTTCCTTTGGGGAAGAAGCATGTGGGTGCCTTTTCCAGATTTACTCCTGATCCACATTTCCCTCCAAGAGATGAACTTTGTGGCCACAGGAATCAGGAGGCCTCTTCTGAGCATATCCGTTCATTTGTACTGGGAGGGCCAAGAAGCCCTTAAGGGTTAGGGGAGGGAATTCTACTGTAGCAGACAGATGGTATCAAGTAAAATACTTAGATTTCCAGATTCGAGGTCAAAATAATCTCCTGGAAAGGACATTCCAAACTTTTTTTTAAAAAATAAGGCTAAGTTCTGTGCCTTTAGCCAGAATATCCCTCTGTGGTCCCAGACTCTTTGAAGACAGGCAGGGAAGAAAAATGGCAATTAAATCTTTTGTTCCCCCCACCCACCCTTAGCCATCCCCACACATACTTTGTAAAGAGTTCTTGTTTTATAAATTATTTTTTACTTTTTATTCCAATCTCAGCAAACAC
>JAJPUD010000437.1:687912-707285 GCA_023553655.1 Myrmecobius fasciatus
GGATTGTGGATCTCTCTTATGTACAGGTTTCTTTTCTTTTTAAGTATGTAATAGCATTAACATGTCGGCTGGCCCCCACCTTACTTTGGAATGGGGTGTGGATGTCTAATTAGCGGTCCCCTGATTTTTAACAATCGGCCCCCTGAACACCTCGGTGGCTAGCCAGTTGTTTGTGGTTCACCTGGAAGCCTTGTAATATCTCCTTGCTCCGGTGGACTGCCTGTGTGCTCCAGCTGCTGCCTCAACAGTTTCTGTGTTTTTAATAAGGAGCGGGGAAGTTGTGTAGCTCTTCCCAGTAGTGTAGTTTAAAAAAGAAACCAGAACACAAGTAAACAAGCTTCCAGATTAGATTTTCTTAACCCTTTCCTCTCTGCCAGTCTGGGGCGAAGGCTCCTGCAAAAACTGGGTCATGCAATGGGGAGGGCTCCTGCCCCTCCTCCAAGACCCCAGCTCAAGCCACGGCAAAAATTGGACCCAGGGAGTGGAAGGGACCCCAGGGATGCGGCCAGCCAGCCAGGTCTCTTGTTTTATAAGAGGGATGGCAGAAAACTGAGGGAATGAGGAGGAGAACTGCAGGAAACCTTTGGAGGAAATTGTGTGTGGGAGTGGGGAAATAACCTGGATAAAGGGGCGAAGAGGGACTCAAACCCAAAGCTCCTGGCGGCGCACTGCCAGGTGGTCCTGTGCTCCATCCCAGCCCCATTCAGCATTACCCCTTGGTACTGGTTTTGGTTACCCGAGGGTAGCCAAACGTTCCCTTTGGGTTCTGCCAGTTTGGCACTGCCAGAACAGGGCAGGGGTCCGGCGGAATCCCGGCCAGTGGGCCCCAGCTCCTCTTCTCTTTACAGAACTGAGAAGCCCATTGCCCTCCTTTGTGGAGAGCTCCGATTGGTTCTGGAACTTTGGCCCATGGGATCTACGGGCCATGTGGTGAAGAGGCTCTTTGTGGGGGGCGATGGCCTTGTTGGCAGCTAAAACCTCCAGCTTCCCGCACCCAGTTGGCAGCAGGGGCTCCCCCGGCCCTTTCTGGGCAGCCACGCTGGACTGCCCAGGTGCCCCGGGGACCCGAGGGGAAAGCTGAGTGGAGGACAGCCGAATGACCGCGAGGCCGGCCCTGGGCTGGCTCAGGCCCGGCTTCTCTGCGGGCTGCCATTGGGGGCTGGTCCGGCTCATTTGAACAATAAGGGGGCATTCAGGGCTCACGGTTACATGGAGCCTTCGCCTGCGCAGAAGCTTGTAGGACAGAGGGCATGGCGGCCCATCGTCAGCCACGGTGGTCGCAAGTGAGGGGCCTGGGACGTGGGGAGAGGAAGCCCTCGTCCCTCTGACCCCAGCAGGTGTCCGAAGCGGGGGCGTCGTCGGGAGCCGGCTTTGGGGGGAAGTCGTCGCACCTTCTGCCGCTGGGTTTTCGTTCTGAGGGATCCTTTAGGCATTGCCCAATGGGCCCCCCATTCTGCTTTCTCTGTCCAGCCAAGCGGTTTCCTTTCGTGGGGAAGGGGGCTCCCGCCAGCCTAGAGCAGGCAGCCACAGTGGCCCCAGAAGCGTCTCCTGACGCCCCGGGACCATCGTTACTATATTGGCAAGCCGGCACTTCTGGGGCCAAAGCATCCAGCGTGCTTGGGGGGCGGGCTGGGGGCGGGGAGGATTTCCAGCAATTGGTCCGGACCTTTTCTTGACCGGGTACGAATGGAGGAGGTTTCTTGTGTTCCCCATCAGGTCCTTTCTCGTCCAAAACCGACTCGGAGGCGGGTGAAAAAACACAGAGACTGCCTTTGTCACCTCAGGAGCTGTGGGATCTGGGGACAATTACTTCCCGCACTGGGCCTCAGTTTCCCCTTGTGTAAAAATGAATATTTGGACCAGATCGGAGGTTACTTAACCCGTGGGGCTGTATTGTAATCCCCATAATGCTCAATGATGAATGATTGGAAATCTTCTGGAGGGGGGGAGGAAGGGGTGTGTGTGTGTGTGAGAGAGTGTGAGTGTGTGAGAGTGTGTGTGTGTGTGTGTGTGTGTGTGTGTGTGTGTGAGAGAGTGTGAGTGCGTGTGTGTTCCCTACCCAGAAAGGGAAGGGACTTGGGAGGAATGGTGAGGTCTTTACTAGCCCAAGCCGATAGGATTGCTAGGACCCAGTCTGTGGCACTAAGGCCTGGATATCAGCCTTAGCTTGTCTCTTTGCACTTATTTCTCCACACATATAGATATACAGTCACATATGCAGTGTATATGTGTGTATAAACACACACACACACACACACACACACACACACAGTCTGCTCTGTGCTCTTCCATCCCTCCAACTCTGTGAAGTAGTTCCTGCTGTTTTCCCCATCCTACATGGAGGAACTCGAGACAGATTAAGGGACTTGTCCAGATCACATGGCTAGGAAGTATCTGAGGCTGGATTTGAATTCAGGACTCTGCCTTGAACCCAGTTCTCTATGCACTCTGCTGCCAGCTGCTTCTAATGGCTCAGCCATCCCTCATCCTTTGGCTCAGAAATTTCTGTCAGGGCTTTACCTGTTCCAGTAGCATGAGACGCCCCCCAATTTTTGAGCTTTGCTTGAGCATCCTTAAGGAGAAAACTACTTTTTTTTTAACTGAAGCAAGAAAGAAAGAAGAAGAAGAGGAGACAGGGAAGAGTGGAAAGGAGAGGAGTGGAAAGAAGGGAGGAGAGAAAAGGAGTAGAAGGGATGAATGGATTTAAATAGGATTTGTCAAAGGTAAGATTTCAAAATATAACCCACGTCCCAGGGTCCATGAACCTGTGAGTTTTTAAAAATATTTTGATAACTATGTATTAATAGTAGTTTACACATTAAAAAGGTGATTCCAACAGGGGATCCACAGGTTTCACCTTGTGACCCTTCCTTTTGCCCTCTCACTTGGCCTTTGAGAACATCAGGGTTCTGAAGGGTTAAGCTTTGGGTTTGCAAACAAAGCATGCGGGGAGTAGAATCCAGGACTCTTGCCTACTGCTTGCCCATCCTGGGTCACTCAATGCCCGCCCAGCTCTCTGGAGAAGAGTTTCCAAGGCTGCCTCTTCCCTCAGTGACCAGGAGAACTGGCTGTCCTCCTCCTGCCACGGGGCTCAGCCATCCCCCATCCTTTGGCTCAGAAATTTCCGTCAGGGCTTTACCTGTTCCAGTAGCATGAGACGCCCCCCAATTTTTGAGCTTTGCTTGAGCATCCTTAAGGAGAAAACCACTTTTTTTTAACTGAAGCAAAAAAAGATATAAAGAAATGGCCAGAGAGGCTGCTGATGGTGAGCAGCATATCCAGCTGCCTCCCGATTTCTTTCCCAGGACAGGGAAGGTGTGGAGAAGCTAGAATGATAGGCAAGAGGAGCAGCCCTTAAGTTAATGGGACAAGAGATCCAGAGGCAAGGAATAATCCTCTTACCTCCCCCCTCCCTACCCCCAAAGGCCAGCTTCATTTCTCTGCCTTGTTGGCTCAGGACTCTGCCCCAAGACTCTGGAGCTGGAATCGGAGCCCCTAGCCTGAAATCCTGGCTCTCTCCCCTTCCTGTTCGATGTAGATGGAGCAAGCAGCCTTCGGGGCCTCCATTTCCTCATCTGTAAATGGAGGGCTTTAAGCAAGGTGGTCTGGCAAGGCCCTTTCGAGTCCTACATCCTGCTCTCTATGATCCATTTTCTAGAGAATGCTAGGGAAGACAGTTGGGATTGGTTGTTGGGCGGCAGTCCTCTTGGTTTTGTTCATTAAGGTTACCTAATGATCCGCAGCCAATGAACCTGGAGTCTCTGATTAGAGATCTTTAACCTTGACTATAGGATGGGATAAAATCAGATTAAATATGATGGTATAATGTAGTACCGTAGAATATGACACGGGGAAGTATATGAAGGATGAGCTCTTCTGCTTCCCACCTGTGTGATCTCTGACGAGCCATTTCACCTTTCTAGATTTTAACTCATTTACTTGTGAAATGAGAGGAGAGCTCGATGCTCTCTAAGGTCCTCTCAGGCTCTCTGCTTGCCCAATCCCTTGCTTTTCTGGGCAGGGAACTTCCACAATCATCAAAGGGACTTTTAAGTGCCAAGGGGAAAAGGAACAGTTTGCATATGAGTTTGGAGCTTAGAAAATGACCCCCTGGATGCACAAGTCCCAGGAGGTCCCTGCAGAAAGAAAGGCTCTGAAAAGATCCATTGAGCATTGGAGAACCGGCTTCTGCAGATACAAGAAGGCTCTTCACTAGGTAGGAGGCAAGGTGATGGATTTGCTAATCAGAGCAGCTCTCAAAGACTTTATCAAGGCATTGAAAGGAGAGAAGAGAAATAGAGGGAAGAAGAAGAGGAGACAGGGAAGAGTGGAAAGGAGAGGAGTGGAAAGAAGGGAGGAGAGAAAAGGAGTAGAAGGGATGAATGGATTTCAATAGGATTTGTCAAAGGTAAGATTTCAAAATATACAAAATCAGCTTTTGTTGCCCCACAATTAATTTCTTCTGCTGAAGGAAGCTGAGCTGTGGAAGAGGCCGGGTTCCCATTCCAGCTTGGACAGCTGTGCAAGAGCAGAAGATCCTAAGGTGTTCTCCAACTCTTCCCTTTACTTTTCTTATTCCTGTAAAATGGGCATATCCTTTCTTGTGCCATCTGCCTTACAGGACTGTCACCTTCTTGGGGAACTTTAAATCCAACTGAATGGACATTTATTAAATGGCTATAGTATTTAAGGTGCTAGCTTTAAATGCAAGAGATCAGAAAAGGCAAATGAAATACATTCTGGTCCCTCAAGGAACTCATAGTAGAGCACTGTGTAAAAGTCCCTTCCGCCAAGTCTCGCAGGGCCCCTCGGCTCTGACTCGGAGACTCCCTTCTGCTTGAAGGGCTCCATTGTCCAGAGGCTTTATCGCAATCCCCCATGAGCATCCTGGTCTCAATCAAAATCAAAGTTCTCTCCCTGTTCCTTGGCAGATACTGATAAGTGTAAACCAACAGTTCTGATCATCTGTGTTCAGTTGGTATGGCTAGTTATTGTGTGATCCCTTAATCAGATCCAAATGTACCCTGCGAGCACAAGGTCCCAAAGAGCTCCCAGTCCTGAATCTCCGTGTAAAAGGAGCCTCAGAAGTCGGATATCTCCGACCAGAAATCAACCGTACAGCACACATACCTTGCTGGAAAATGTCTCCTTCTTATTGCAACTCGGGCCCCTTTGGAGCAGATTGTGCTGTTGCTGAGAAGTTTTGTGTTGTTTTTCTCCTTTTAGTGGGTGCCATAAATCTGCCCCCTAGATCTTCTTCTGCCTGCCGGGCTCAATTCTGCCCTCTCAGGCCAAAGAGAACAAGTCTAATTACTTTTCCACAGAAAAGAGTGGCAAAAATCGGTAGAGGAATGAAGACCTGATTGGTCTGACCATTTTCCTATAAATGGGGGTTCTGGGAGGAACTGCCCAATCCAAGGAAAGAGCTGATATTCTGTGTATACAATGGGCTAAGAAAGAAGTGGGTGCAAGAGCCAGAAATAGCATATTAATATGGACAGGCGATGGCTAAAGATTGTAAAACTGCAAACCATTCATTCCACCCTTAGAAGTCGGGGGGGGGGGGGCATTAGCTTGAATATACGATTCCTCTTCCTCTTCCTTCCTATGATGCTTACTAGAAGAGTGGCTTTGGAGGTGTTTACATCTATGTGCTTCCAGCAAATCCTTAGGATTGATTTATTAAGCCCTAAATGGGGCAGAATTCCTTAGTGGTAGAGTGGGATTGGGTAAGTGGAGGAAATTTCTGACCTGGAATTACACATTTAGTACTTACTACCCCAGAAGATGGATACTGAAACAAGAAAATCACAGCACTTCATCTCCTTTTACTTCTCCTGGTATAACTCTTTTGGCCCCAGGACCATCGGAGCCCCCCGGATGGATAAGCAGTATGAATGCAACCTCAGGGGGAATCCTATCCCCCTTATTCCCATATCCCACCCTACCCACTTGACTGTTCAGGTGGAAGTTGACAACTCCCTTCAATCACAGTCCTGCCATATGTTCTTAGGATCTTTTGCTCTTGCAGAGCTGTCCAAGCTGGAATGGGAACCCGGCCTCTTCCACTGATCAGTTCCCTATGCCCTGCTCCTCATACTATCATCCTAACTAAGTAACCAAAGATCCTCTGGACCTTGCCATCTGTCCTGTGCTGCCTTTATATTTTTTTCCTGGAACTGTCCTCTCTTTCATGCTTTCTTACCCATTTAAAGTATCAGCTCCTTGAGATCAAGGACTATCCATTTTTTTTTCTCTGTATCCCCATTGCTGAGCACAATTCTTGGCACACAGTAAGCATTTAATTAATGCCTTTTCATCAGTCATTCAAATGAGAGAATTCATATGAAAACCCTCAATAACCTTTTTTCTTCCTCTGGCTCTTTTTGTGAGAGACTAGGATGTTAAATCTCCATTTATGATTAATTAAAAAGGATGGATTTAATTTTCAAAAATGGTTGATAGGTAATCTAGGAAATACCAGTTTGAAGTCAGATGGTGATGGTGATGATGATGATGATGATGATGATGATGATGATGATGGTGGTGGTGATGATGATCATGATGATTTACTCAAAGAGTAGGGTGGGTTTTCTTGCATAGTTCATAAGCAGGTTGATGAAGACCTCCATCTAGAAGCCATAAAACAAACGTAGTGCTGCCTGTGCCCAATGGGATGACCTGGAGGGGAGTAATGCTCCTTGTGATACACAAGTGTAAGTCTGCTGATCTTTCCTTTTAGAAAGACTTCAAATGGTCGTCCTTCTTCCGGCAGAGAGCCGGGTAGGGGAAGCGAGTGACAAGAAGTAGAAGTCCTTATCTGGTCCCTACTTGCTTCCTTAAGGGCAATGGAGATTGATTTCTCCTCTCCTCTCTGTGGCTGCTCCTCTTTAGGGGTTGGTACTAATCAATGGTAAAGTGGTCTTAGGGGAGTCAATAGGAGGAACAAAGAAAAAACTCCAGTTAAACCACAAACTGAATTCACCCTTTGGTTAATGAAGAACTGACTGTTTTCCTAGGGAAACCAACCGTAGGACAGTAAGAAAGAGTTGGCAAAGTGTGCAGGCCATGTAATTCCTTGGCAGAATGCTCCCCGAGTTATATTTTGATAAGAATTTAACCCCAGAACATTGCCTCTGAAATCCAGCAGTCCACCCACAAATGGTTTACACATGTGGAATCTCCTTTGGCAAATTCCCGTCCTGAAACGGGAAAGGCAGAGTAAGTGTGGAGGACTCCCGTGATTGCCCACGTCTTTCCGACTGGGGATTCGGCAGGGTGCTAATTAGCTGCACTGGAATCATCCTACCTACTTGAGGTACTAAATCACTGAGTTTATGGATGATCTGCTCAAGAAGCATGGAAGCTAGGGCTAGTGGGGTGCAGTCACTAAGTTCATTCACTCTTTTTTCTCTCCGTAAGCAGAATTACACGACCCTTCTTTTGGTGGTGGTTGTCTCCAACTTGTATCTGTTTACTTTTCTCAAAAGGCTGAGTACCTTGAGATTTTTCACATGTTGGGGGGATGGATGTCTCTAGTAGGACTGTTTAAAACTCTTTTCCTTGAGCCCACTTAAAATTAGTGAAATAAATTAATTTAGAAATAATTAAAGGGAAGAAACTTTGGTCTTTAAGTCATGGATGATGTTTATTTTCTATTCAGCAGATGAACATTTGAATTCAGGAAAAGCATGGAATTAAAAGGCAAATAAACTGTTATATAAACTCTTAAGTCATGTTGACTTAAGTGGTGAGATCATGCCAAGAAAGTTAATATAGCCAGCTCGAGGGGAATGCCGATCAAGTGATTTATTCACCTCTGTGCATTTCTAAGCAAAAACATATGTCTGCAGAATGAGCCTCTGCAAAACGAAAACAAAAAGCTCCCACTGCCAAGTCTGTCGCAAACCTCTTTCATCCCTGTAGCTTTCATTTTTTTAAATATGATCTCGGTGCATGAGCAAGCAAAGCTTAATGAACAGATAGTGAAGCTCGGCAATGGACCACAATGTGTCTTTCTATCCAGGACATTCATCGCCCTTCCCAGTGTGCCCTGGAATCTCTGCCTTCTCCGTTTCCATCTCCGTTTGACGATCTCTATCTCCATCTCCTCATCTCCATTTCTCTTTGTCTCTGTCTCCATCTCTTTTTCTCTTCCTCCTTTCTTCCCTCTCTCACTCATTAAGGTCAGAACTAGCCCTCAAAGCCAGGTAGATGGGCACCTCCAAGGACAAAAACCAAACCAAACCGATCAGAGTGTGACTAAGAAGTAAGGCTACTTTACCTTTGTGGGATGGCATGATCAGCTCCTTTCTTGATCATGCTTCTCGAGTTTTTCTTGGGTACTTATCCATGTAAGATTGTGGGAAAACAGCTGGATGTGTTCCCTCTCTCTGAAAAAACATCCTCTACATGTGAAAGTTTTTGTTCTGGATTTCTTTCTTTTTTTTGTGGTTGTCTCTCCCACCCTATGATATAAGCTATTGATAGGAAACTGGATTTTGAGAGCTTGAAGAAACATTGCACCCCAACTTCTTTGGCTATTTAATCTTAAGGACTCGGGAGCTGAGGCCCAGAGAGGCAAAGGAACATGTTCGTAGAGGAACAGTAAATTATTGGCCAGTTATCAAAGAAAAGAGACCGAGATCACAAGAAGACTTGAATTCATTGTGTGAAGGAAATGGAGACATTATCATAGAGAATATGGAGGGTGATAGGAGGAGCAGAAACAGGGACACGATAGCTAAGATAATATGTGTAAAGTACTGAACAAATATTAAAACACTACATAAATGCTAGCAATCATTACAATACAAGCCGTTTGTACGTCTACCCCTTACCTTTTAGCATAATGGGGTAGTGAAATGACATAAAAGTTGGTTTTAGAAATGCTGATTATGGGGTGAAGGGAGATATGTTTACTGAAAAGGTTATTCCATTCATTTCCTACAGAAGGAAGGCTTTTCCATCCAAATGAGTCAAATATGCATAAAAACCAGAATTCTGAATCCCTTCTCCCATTATCGTCTCCTTCATACCCCTACTCCCCAAATAAAGATGGAGCACTTTCTCAGCATGCTCCTTCATGGGGCTAAATACAACTGCCCCCTAGGAGCTTATTATCAAAGTGCCCAATGCTGGACTTAGAGCTGGGCGTCTCTTTGACGTGATCTCTCCCTTTCTGTTCTGCCATTTTCCTTTGCCATATATTTCTTGTATACTTTAAGAAATGTCTTTTGTGATGGTGTGAGTTCTCTCATCTCCCACAGATCATCACGTCTCTAGGCTTAGTAAATGGTATTTGAACTCTTCATAATATAATAAAGTTATGCCCTCTGATACACCCCAAGAATTAGGGATGGCAGGACAAAAGGGGAGTCTTTGTAGACTCTTATGTGTCTACATATGCTTGTAAACTCTATAAAGACATCTTTTTTTTTGTTATTTTCTCAGCATCCAGCCTAGTGCACCATACACAGTATACACCTGATAAATGTTTATCGAAAGAATAAATTAAATTATGGAAGGAACAATTGTTTACAATCTGTTCCCATTTCTTTATCTTTTAAAAGGCTATCACCCTAAATCATTTAGCAAACTGTAAGGATGAATTAGAGATCCCATGCCTTCGTTCCCAATGAGCAGCAGAAATCGGGACATAGCAGTTTGGGGGAGGACATGTGTAGGGAGGAGGATGGGAAGGTGAGAAGAAAGGTCTAATATTGCATGTGGTCAGGAGCCAGGTTGGATGAGATGATTCAGTCGGGAGAGTTAGCTTTTCCAACTAACAAGTGACCTCTAAAAGTTACTCCCAGCCCTGGGATCCAAGAAAAAGCTTAGAGAATGGCAAGATTCAGAGCCACAAGGGATTTCCAGTTTTCCATAGCTCAGAGCTTCTAACCTGAGGTTCACAGCCCCATGGAAAGATTTCAGAGGGTAGAAAAAATATAGCTTGCTTTCTTTCTTTTTTTGATGAGGCAACTGGGGGTAAGTGACTTGCCCAGGGTCACACAGCTAGGAAGTGTTAAGTGTCTGAGGCCAGATTTGAACTCAGGTCCTCTTGACTTCAGGGCTGGTGCTCCTTCTACTGAGCCCCCTAGCTGCCCCCCACGTAGCTTTATTTGTACCAGTCTGTAGCTTATATTTAGCATTCCCTTCAATTATGTAAAAGATGATTCAGAGAAAGGGTCTGCATTCTTCACCAATCTGCCAAAGGGATCCCTTAACACAGAAACAGTCAAGAACCCTGATCTGGAACAACCCTCTCATGTTACATATGAGGAAAAGAAGACGTAGAGATTTTCCAGCCTGAAGACCCCAGAATGAAGTATAAGCAAATAGAAAGCTTCACAGAACTTAGCCTTCAAAAGATGGAAATGATGTAGCTGACATCTTAAAAATTGGCTTTAACACATGAACACAAAATGTTTTCTTCTCATGCCGGTTTAAGCATCTCACCATAGTCAGAGCTCAAGCGGCCTATGGACAGTTAGGAGTCACGGTGAGCATCTCTAATATGGTCCTGACAGACTGGCTTCCTTTTTGTTAAATGCCAACTGTGTTAGGCTGTCAGTCCATCTAGCAAATAATAGGGATTTTAAAATGACATGGATGTGCACTAGGCCATAACATTTTCAGAAGTCTGTTGGGCAAATTATACTTATTTTCCAAATTGGTTAAGTGTGTATTGACATTTATTTGTGTGTTTGTATGGTAAGCAGCATTATTACTGACTGTCGTATAAGCTTTTAGGCATTCATCCATTATCATGAGCATTTCGATTCACCTCTCTTGCTTAAACTCTAAAGAGCTGATCTATGTTATTGTTCTCCCAATGCCGCCATGGATTTGTTAGAAATTTTATTTTAGCTTGGAAGGAGGTAGATGATGAAATTCTGTGATACTTAAATTCAGTATAGATCCACTTGGTTGGAAGGATTTGATGCAAAACCCTTCTTTTCTGGCCCCAGAGTTGCTATCACAAATTTTATAGGAAGTTTCTTTCATTTTTGCTTTCTCTTTCTCATTTTTCTTAATTTTTCTTTCTTTCAATGCTTTATTGCTGGTTTTTGTCTTCACATCATGGTCATTTGCCACTAATTCTTTTCCAGATTACATCTTCTCTTATGCCAAAGAAAATAATATTAAGCAAACGTGTCCAGCACAGAAGCCCACTCTGACAATGTGTGTCATTATCTCCTGGACATTTTCCATCTTTCTGCTAGGGCAGAAATGGACATTAACGAATAGTTTTCTTGTAGTCCCATACTTGGGGGTTCTGAAACATGACTGAAGGAAAAAAACACAAATGGATCAAAATAAATCAAAGTTGAAAAAATGAAATAACTCTAAATAAATTATTAATCTAGATCCTTTTTGTATGGGAACTAAGCAGTAGGAATATGTTCTAAGTGAGATTGTGATATACAAAGCACCATGTTCATTTCCTTCAGTATGTCCCATCTATACAACAGCAGTTGTACAAATTGGATAAAGAGATACACTGCAACTAACTTGGGGCCCCCCTCTAGAGCATCAAAACTGTTATGATCACAACTCCATTTGGATATTGGAGCATTAAAAAACCCCAAAGTTCCCTACAACTAAAAATATCTAAAAGTAGGATTTTCTCCGGAGGGATTGGATACCCCTTTGCCATAGGTCTCCACACAATGGCTACCTGATGATTTGTGAGGATATTTTGTACGGAAGGTTCCTAGTTAGATGAAGTGCCTTCCAGCTCTGAGGTCCATGGTCATTTTGATTACCCTTTCTGTTCCTGTGATTAGCAGTCTGGAGCAGCTAGGAGGTACTCAGGAGATACTCCATTGATTGTCTGAACTGATTGAGTACGGCGGTGTTCACATTGCCCAGTTTGCACAGCTCATATCTCACTGACGGGTGCTTGTGGCTGGCTTAGATTGACTCATTTTAGCTGTCATTCTTTATTTCCCTTCTCCCTCCCCAGCTGTAGGTGTATCTTCTACATGACTGCTGTTTTCCTGGCAGCCCTGGGTATGTGCTTGTCAGCAACTGTTCTTGCTCTGCTGTATCCTTTAGGTAGCAGCTCTGGATGGGAAGTGGAACTTTGGTCTAGGGAATCTTCCTCTATCCCTGCCTTCTTCCCTCCTTCTCTTTCTCTTTTCTTCTCTCCCTCCTTCTCTTTCCCTTCCCTCTTTTCCTCCCTTCTTCCTTATTTCCTACCCTCCTTCTCTCTTTCTTTCCTTCCTTCTTCCTTTCCTTCCTTCTTCCCTTTGTTCCTTCCTCCCTCCTTCTCTACCTCCTTTTTTCTCTCCCACCTTCTTCCCTCTTTTCTTCTTTCCCTACTTCCTCTCTCCCTCCTTTCTTTCCTTCCTTCCTTCCTTCCTCCCTTTTCCTTTCTTCCTCCCTTCTTCTCTCCCTCCATTTTCTCTCCCTCCTTATTTCCCTTTTTCCTTCTTTCCCTTCTTCCTCCCTGCCTTCTTTCTCCTTCATTCATTCCTTCTTCCCTCCTTCCCTCACTCCTTCTCCCCCTCCTTCCTTCATTCCCCTGCTCTTATATTTATACCCACAGAGGCTAACATAAGTCCCTGTCACATAGTAGGCACTTCATGTTCAATTATTGATTGATTCTGCAGGAAACACATCTTTGGAATCATTAAGTGACTTGCTTTTTTCCTAATTTAGGAGTAATATAATATTGCTCTAAGGCACCAGAGATAATTTGTGCCGACCCTGGTGCCCTTATTTTGAGGAAGTCACAATACAAAGGAGTGAGATGGCTTCTGCAATGTTGCAGAGTCCAGACCAGAAACCACATTTTCCAGCTCTCGGGACCTTGCCCTTCCTCGGACTAACAAGCATCCCACCTCTTATTAGTCATCACATTTGCAGCAAACAAATGAGGCACTGCCCCTTGGACCCTGAAAATCCGACTTGAACAGAGTATCTTCAGGGTTAAATAAATGAATAGTTTCAAGAAGGAATGGCTTAATATCTTCTACCCTGGTGAAATGTTTCTGTCTAATGCAGATTAATGGTGTAGCTCTACATCCTATCAATCAGCTTCCAGTGGCTTTCGAAAAAGAGTCAGAATTAAAATGGAAACGTTATTGAAAAAAGCACCAAATTCCCAATTCCATTTTCATATCACGGTAGGTCTCTCCAATTAAGTAAAAATCCTAAATTTTACCCAATCAGACTTACTTTTAATACTGCCTAAAAAAAATAAATGTTGATGTCACTGAATGTTTGCGGTTGAAGCTTGCTTAGAGATCATCCAGGTCAACCCCCTCATGGGCACATGAAAAACACCAGGACCGGGCCAGGGGAGGGACTTCTCAGAAGCAGCGGGGCTGCGCTCCTGCCTCCATGTTCTGTTGTTTTCCCTTTTTAATTTCTCGCTCCCACCTGATTTAAACCCATTTGCCATTGTTGAGACTTCTCCTGTTCTTGGTGTTGTGTGTGTGTGTTCTGAAGTGCTTGACTCTGTCTGGCTACTCGCTTCTCCGATACCTCCTTTGAAGAAGAGTGAGAATGGATCCTTTTGACTGAAACAGTAGTTCTGAGACATATGAAGACTCCTCAGGGTTTCCCTTTTATTTGGAGTCGTGGAGACTGGGAAGCTTACTTCTGACAAGTCTCCATCTTGAAGCTTTATCTTTGGTTGTTTGTGTTCAGAAAATAGATGTTTTCTTCTCTCGCTTTCTCTCACCATATATGTGCACATATACACACATTATATGGACAATATACAGTCACAGATACATGTGTATATGTACATGTATGTGCATTTATGTATATATATGTGTGTGTGTGTAATGATATATGTGTAGCTATAATTTACACATACACACATGTACCCTGGAAACCAGGAAGGCCTGGATGGAAATTTTACTTCCGACACACACTATGCATAACTCTGGATGTTCTAGGCAACTCTTTACTATTATATGTCATATAGAGGGTGGTGCCGTGAATTGGGAGAGGGAGTGCTCTCACCTGGGAGTTTGATAGGAAGGAAGGAAGGATGGAAAGAAGGAAAAATGGATGGAAGGATGGAAAGGAGGAAGGATGGAAGGAAGGATGGAAGGAAGGAAGAAAGGAAAGATGGGAGGGAGGAAGAAAGGAAAGATGGGAGGGAGGAAGGAAGAAAGGAAAGATGGGAGGAAGGGAGAAAGGAAAAATGAATGGAAGGATGGAAGGAGGGGAATGAAAGAAGGAAAAATGGAAGATAGGAAGGGTGGAAGGAAGGATGGGAGGAAGAAAGGAAGGAAGGATCACAGGTCCAGTCCCTGTCACCTAGACACACATTTTAAGGGGGGATAAGCCCGTGGCCTTCCCCCAAAGTTGATGGGCTTCTCAGCTCCCGCAGGAGGACCCACAGGCGAGCAGAGGAGCGGAGCCCGGCTCCCTGCCTGCCAAAGCGGCCCTCGGCAGGCAGCCTCCCCGGGATGTCGCCATGTTGAGCCAGGCTTCCCGGGCCCTGGCGGCCTCTCACTCGTGCTGTGTGTCCCAGCTCTCCCGGCCCCTTCCTTGGAGCACGTTTTTACACTGTTTGGCTCAAGCTTCTGGCAGCTTTCCTAAAGACTCGGAGGAAATAATTCCACAAAGTGGCATAAATTAATGTGACTAATTAACATGATGTTAATTATTTGTAAATTGTATGTTTGGATACACATTACTTGAGAGGCATATGTTACCCTCACTGTTTACAGAAACAAGTGACTGCTAATCACATCTCCTGAGTGTTCCCTTCACAACACTCGGCACATAGACGAGGCTTCTCTCAAATCAATTAAATAAATAGATGAGGACAGATCCCGTCCTCAGGAACCACAGGAACTCTTGGGGAGATGGAGCCAGGAGCGGGGAGGCGGCCCCCCAAAGTCAGGACCCGAGGCTTTTGTCGTGGGGGACCGCCGGGCCGTGACATTGGGGAGTCCCCCTCCCCGGACCCTGGGCTTTGAAGCGGACAAGAACCCAGCCTGCCTCGGCCCTTCTGTGTCTTCCCGGACGCTAACCGTGAGCCTTCAGCTCCCTCCAAACTCACCTGCCTGGCGTTCCCGCCTATTAGCGCCGTGTCAGTTTGGCTATTAGAAATTCAGATTTTTCCAGGGTTTAAACTCAGCAGTAAAACGTCGCCGTGGGCTAAAAGTTGGCATTGGAGCTCCAGGATCCCCAGAGTAAATCAATCTGTTCAGACGGCTTTTATGTTCTAAGCAGGGCACTTTTTAAAAGAAGGTTGATTAGTTTCAGATGTTTTGGGATGTATTACTAACATTCAAAACAAGGTTACCTTTTTTTTTTCTTTTTTCCAAAAAAAAAAAAAAATCGAGCTTTTCGGAGAGTTGGGAGATACAGTGGCTACATTGATGTTTCTTTAAAAAAAAAGTTTCCAAAGGATAATCCCTTGGCCGGCTTATCATTTTGTATCTGGATTCAGGCCAAGTATTTTTGCAAGCAGGAATTGTGGGGCTAACTGGCCCCACCCTTCTGGGCGGAAACATTAATAAGTAAGAGAAATAAGGCCCGCTGCTTGGTTGTAGTTTGTGCAGAGGGCCCAATGGAAGAGTCCGGCTCGCAGGGCTTTGGAACCCACGGACATGCGGCTTTCTTTTAAGCTAGAGTCATGAACTTGAGCTTGGGAGACTGGGCTCTGAATGGCGCCCAAGACGCCTCCCTGGCGTGTCCCCGGGCAGGTCCCCCCAGAGCTTTGGGGAAACACAAGAGGTTCTTCATCAACTTTTATATGTGGGGGCTCCGTTTCTGCCGGATCACGGAATTCTCCATGGAGATTGTCCAAGGTTCCTCTCATCTCTAGGGGTCTTCTTTAAAATCTGCTTCCCTTTGTGCAGAAATCATTCATCTGGTCCAACCCCTGTGATTGTCAGCGGGTGACACTGAGGGAGGAGATGTAGGGTGGATTGCCCAAGATCATATGACAAGCTGAAACGTTCGGCGGACTTCCGTCTCCCAACAGAATCGCCTCCCCCGCCTGCCTACCCAATACATTTTATGACTAAAGGGGTACTAATGGCCGGTGTCTAAGTGTGATTAGGAAGCGCACAACCCAGAGTTTTACAAGGAAAATTGCTCTGTTGGCTTTAAGAATTCAAGATTCGATGTCGTAAGGAAGGTCATAAGATCCACTGGAAAAACCACTAGCCAGGGAGTCAGGAAACCCGGAGTCCAGTCCCAGCCCTCCCATCAACTGACCATGGAAAACCCATTTACCCTCAGTTTCCTCATCTGTAAAATCAGTTTTAAAATTTGATGATTCGATCATATAAAGAGTTTGACTACAGCCAGCACCTAAGTAGGATAGGCAGATGGGTGTGAACACTATGGGAATCAAGGGAAGAAAGACATCTATTATTCTCAATCTTGTTTTGGGGGTTGATATCTCAAATTTCCATACTTAAAAAGTTTATAAAACATACATGCTTTAAGAGGATGTTGAGACAGTGAGAGGGGAGCTTAGGGTTATTTAGCTCTAGGTGTTTTTCTATTTTAAAATAAACAATTTGTTCCTTGTGAAAATCAATAAGGCAAAATACTGAAGGAATACTATTTCCTAAAGAAACATTCAAAATTGCTCAATGAGATCTAAAGAAATTTTTATTATTTATAGGCAATGAGGACTTTTAATGAAGAAAACACATCTTTTAAAAAATGAATTAAAAGAAATTTAAATTAAATTAAAAGAATAAATAGAATACTAATGAATTTATGCAATGTTTTCTTGATGATGAGATATTAGCTATTGACCAATATAAGTATTATGGTTCAAGATGGTAAACAATCCTTTAGAAAGTACTGGACTCAGGATCAGAAGTTTACCCATTGTTCCTTTGTGACCCTTAGGCAGGTGATCCTACTTTTCTAAGCTTCAGTTATTTCTGTAAAATGGAGAGAAGGACAATAAGAGCTATAAATATGTAAATTCATTTTCAATGTATTTTTTTACTACATAGTATTACTAAGGACCACTATTACTTAGCATAAGACTGGCTGTGAAAGTGGCTGATGAACCTTTAAGATATAAGCCCTTTCACACCCAATCGGGAGAGTGTTTAAAGGTGTTGCTAAGGAGATCCAACTCATTGTTTGTGAATCCCAAGGATGATGGCACTGCACACTATATTTCCCAAATCTTTCACATCCCTCTAAACAACCCACCTCAATGAGACCAGACAAGATGACCTTGATCATGGAGGAATGGGTGAAGTGACTGGCTTCTCTTTGGACTTGAATTCTGGATCACAAGGGGAACCCACAGATCCCAGGGCAATTTCAGATAGGGTACAGTTGGGTTTGTCACCATCATTTGTCATTAGCAAAATTATATCATCTCAAGTTTCTAAATGATTTCATTTAAGCTTTTGTAGCCTGAATCATGGCAACCCAGAAAACTGGGTATCAAACTATAACCTTGTTATTGCCTTAAACTTAATTTGTATTCATGATTCCATGGAACTAATTAATGAAGTTTGGTAGCATAGGATGCAAACAGTTATTCAAAACACTGGTTGTGGAATATCAGACATGTTATGAAATCCCTCCCAAATATATATCAATGAAATTAATTTTAATCTGTTGTAACGGACACATTCCTCCTCTGGCCATTCATTGGGAATGGGAAGCTCTACCGGGGCATGAATACAGCAGAAGGCAAATGGACAAGTAATGGTGCAGCGCTGTCAGAGGGTGTCCAGTACTGATTGCATAGTCTTCTCTACTTGAGGGAAATTAACCTCAAAAGTGGAGGGTCAGATATATGTATTGAGGCAGATTTAGCAAGACCCGTTGCCATTGCTCAGATTCCCTGAGAATTCTCTTTCTTCTGCATCATGGCTTCTTAGCAGAGTCTGCAAACTTTTTGATAAAATATTTTAATAACTATATTTCAACATAATTAATTTCTTTTCTAATCTGTACATATTTTGCTTCATGTATTTAAAACAATATATAATGATATTTTAAATGAGAAGGGACCCATGGGCTTCACAAGACACAATAAATGCTCAGAACCCTCCATTTGAGGGTCCCAGAGCCATACCACGTGGACCACTGGCTAACTTTCCTTGAGATACAAGAACCCTTCCATAAGTACTAACAACAATGAGGGAGATAGGAGAGAGAAAAAACAAAAAAGGCGGACGGCCCCAGCCGAATCACATAATATTCTCTGGCTGCCCCCCTCTGCTGCTCATTGTGTTATGCTTCTCCAAAAGGCTGGTCTGCTTTGACTTAGTCACACCAGTCCTGAAGGAGGGAGTAGCCCCTGAGATGCTGAACCCAGAGCAGAACGCCCCTACCCTTGTGCCCATTGCTAGTCATCACAAGCCACAAGCAGGTAGAACTTCTTGTTAAAATAATCCTCTTACTTAAGCCCAGATTGGCCCCTTCTCTCCATGTGGTTTTGCTGTGTTAGAGAATTTATATTTAATAAAAAGGTTGAATGGACGGTGCCTTTTTGCCAGGTATGATAGTGGGTGATCGTTTGTCAGGTATGAGAATGGGAGGATTCTATTTCAGCTTCTTTCCCACTCCAGATTCTCAGAATCTGTTTGTTCATTAAGTAGAGTCCAGTCCTGTATGGCCTCTCAGGATCCTTCCATCTTTATGACTTGACAATTCGATGAAATGATTCTCTCATGAGGTGGAGGGAGTGCTGACTTTGGGGTGGGGAACACGAGTCCAAATACAGCCTTAGACACTTACTAGCCAGGCAGCCTTTGCACAGTCATTTAAACTCTGCCTCAGTTGCTGCATGTGAAAAAATGGGGATGATAATAATGTACAACAAGATTCAATGAGATGGCGCTTTGCAAATCTTAAAGTGCTATTTTGACTATTACTATTGTTATTGTATTATACTATTAATATCATATTGTTGGTTATAAAATTCTAAAGATATATTGTTGTTAAAAAATGAAAAAAGATATATTGTTGTTTTGCTGTTATTATTATTTTTAACAGTAGCCCACTGGGATCAACTTATCCTCGAAGCCAAGCAGTAGAGAAATTCCTGATCTTCTGGACTCTACTTACTCTAATTATGTCCAGTAACAGGAGGGAGATATCAGATTTAAAGCTGAGACCTCAACTCTTTTACTTCGATGTATTTAGTTATTCACACACGCATTTAATTCCAAGAGATTATAAAATTTTAAAGCCACCCACTGCCCAGGATTTCATTTTGCTTTTTACTTCCATTTATTTTTTTCCAGCTACCATTTTTTAAACTTTGCCCCACTTTGTACTTAGAACATTCAACTTCAGAGCCCCATCATGTGTGAATTAATCATGTAGGATATATATGCACTTTGAATTTAGTTATAAATATAAATGCAAGTGTTCCTGTGATGGAAGTACTCAAAAAACTATAG
>JAJPUD010000438.1:12297-33764 GCA_023553655.1 Myrmecobius fasciatus
AAGGAAGGAATGAAAGAAAGAAGGAAGGAAGGAAAGAAGGAAGGAAGCAAGCAAGCAAGGAAGGAAGGAAAAAGGAAGGAAGCAAGGAAGGAAGGATGGAAGGAAGGAAGGGAGGGAGGAAGGAATGAAGGAAGATTAATGCTAAGTCATAGAGAGGTAGATTAATTGAGATGTTTCCTCATTCATCTCAGCTCTCCATAGGTCCAGAATTGAGCCTGAATATAACAACTACTTGCCCATAAAAGGTCTAGAGCCTGACTATACAAAAGTGAAAACGTTTCACTATAGAAGTGCCAAAGTCATCTAGTCACTAAAGAGACTTGCACGATGTTCAGAGATTATGGTTACAGGTGAATAAGATTGCACATGTAGCATGATAGTATTCATTAGAGGAGTATACAAGGGCTATTATATTCAACTTTGATATAGATTTATATAGCATGTTCCTGAATGCAACATATATGTAAAGGTAAAGTCAAAATTCAGGACAGCTAAGGTAAATAAAATCCTGGGCCTGTAGTGGGAAAAATACATCATCTTCAGGACAAATCTGGCTTTAGATCCTTATTAGACCCAGGATAAGTCACTCAATCCTGTTTGCCTCAGTTATCCCATCTACAAAATGAGGTGGAGAAGATTTCGAAATAGCAAGCCACTCCAATATCTTTGTCAAAAAAATCCCAAATGGATTTATTAAAAGTCAAACACAACTGAACAGCAGAAGTCAAAATCTACCTCCCCTTCAAATCTCTCTTCCCTCTTTTAGTCGTAGTGCTTTTATAATATCAGGTGAGAACACATCTCAATTGCTTACTAAGTGGGAACCAGGCCTGGACACAGTGATTCTCTTCCCATTTAAAAAGCAGCATAAATAACACTGTGTGGGTCCTGTATTAACTTGGAAGTTTGTTTAGAATCTGAAAGATTTGTAGGGAGTCAAGAGTGTTCTAGCTAAAATTCTAAAGAGGAATTGAATGGGAATAGGAGGGACAACTTTGGACCTCAGATACTTTCCCCCTCCTTTTCTGAAGGAGGCCTTTGAGATAGAGGAATTCTCATTTTCTTACTGATATTACAGCATATTATTGATATGATCATTACATCTAAGAAAATCATGAAGAATTTAGCAAAAATACTTCCAGGATCTTTGAGCTATCCCTTTATCACATATGTCCCCTCATCTTTATCATACATGTTTTGGTAACACAACTCAACAGCTAAAGTGATAGTTGGAACAAGAACCAAAAGAGTCTATTTGTGCTAGCTGTGTAATTTTCCTTTTTTTATATTAAAGCTTTTTATTTTCAAGACATATGCATGGATAATTTTTCAACACTGACCCCTACAAAACCCTATGCTCCAATTCTCCCCTTCTCTCACCCCCTTCCCTAGATGGCAAGTAATCCAATATATGTTAAGCATGATAAAAATATGTTAAATTTAATATATGTATTTATATGATTATCTTGCTGCACAAGGAAAATCAGATCAAAAAGGGAAAAAATGAGAAAAAAAATAAAATGCAAGTAAACAACAACAAAAAAAGAGTGAAATGTTATGTTGTGATCCACTCAATTCCCACAGTTGTGTGTGTAGACGGCTTTCATCATCACAAGATCATTTGAACTAGCCTGAATCATCTCACTGCTGAAAAGAGCCATGTCCATCAGAATTGATCATTGTATAATCTTGTGTTGCTTTGTACAATGATCTCCTATTTCTGCTCATTTCACTTAGCATCAGTTCATGTAGTCTCTCCAGGACTCTGTGAAATCATCCTGCTGATCTTTCTTATAGAACAATAATATTACAGAGCATTCATATACCATAATTTATTCAGCCATTCTTTAACTGATGGGCAGCCACTCAATTTCCGGTTTCTTGCCACTACAAAACATTTTTGCACGTGTGGGTCCCTTTTCCTCCTTTAAAATATCTTTGGGATATAGGCCCAATAGAAACACTGCTGGGTCAAAGGGTATGCACAGTTTTATAGCCCTTCAGGCACAGTTCCAAATTAGTTATGCAGTTTTCTACCATATGCATTTCTAATATGGATGTGTGCTATATGCCTACATATAACCTATATATGTAGGATAATTCATTTGTGATTATACTACACATATTTTTAAATGTTGCATAGTATGTCTACAACATATGTACACAATGGAATTTGTACACTTCAAATTTTTTTAAGAGAGAGAAAGCGTAGATCATAATGTTTTAAAGTACTGGCACAATTTCCTCCCCATTTAAGGAAATAGATATCTTGCCTCAAGGGATAGGTGATGAAAGGATTTCACTGGCAGAGCTGAGGAAAGCAATGTTTCTTGTTCAGTGAAACAACAGGGGAATTTTCTTGAAATGTCTGAGAAGGGTCACTTTTGTCAATTTATCAGTGAAATGGCCAGAGAAAACATTTTGTTTTCCCCAGAAAAGTAATGGATGCCTTTTCTGAGCTTAATACTATAGAAAACAGAGAAATAAATTGGGGGAAGCATGGAGATAGAGATGGCTACATTAGTGTTGAGTAATGCTTGAGGTAAAATGAAACCAGGCATCTGTATTTGGACAGTGCCACCGGAAGCTACAAAAGAATAGGTTACAGAGTAGTCACACAACGATGAATGATGTCTATTGCAAAACGATTAGTTTATTAAGCACTTGCTGTATGCATAGCCACTATTCTTATTGCAATTAAATTCAAATACAAAATATATCCAATGTAATTTCTGGGTGGAAACCAAGGTGTAATATGAACAATCTATTGATAATAAAACGGGGCTTTCAGAGACAAGTAAAAGGTAGGGTTATAGGAGTAGAGATGCAATTGGTATGAATAAATGGAGTAGTGGTCATCAAGGAAGGGAACTTTAGCCTAACCGTTTTATCATTCTTAATCATAAGGATACTGACTTAGAAAATCTCATGTTCTTTACTATGAATTATATTGTTAACGTGGTTACTAATTCTCAATAACAAAAGAAAATTGGAGATGGAATGGGGTTTACAAGAAGGAATTTGAAGGTAGAGATCTGGAGAAAGTCTCCTAACAGAGATGGGAGACATATTTATAGTACTTACTTTCCAATTTTAAAGCAAGCAAGCTCTATCACAGGATTTTCTCAACTGTTCAACAGGCAATGTCTACCATGATGACTCAGGAGTATCTTTGTGCTGGAACTTGCAGCTAGTATCAAGAGGTGAGATGGAGAGACCAATAAACAAATGTTAGACACATAAAATGAAAGAAAATTATAAAACTAAGCATTGTGTGAAATCAGAGACTGTAATGGGAAGAGAGAGTAGGAAATGGATGATTGATTTTGCATAGGTTTGGAGAACAGAACCTGTTTATGTTCAAAGGCTAATATTGACTGAATTGTGTTTGTTGGAGTACTTTTTGGAGAGGTTGCTGGGACCAGAGGAACTTATATAACCAAAACACTTAAATACATTTGCCTATTATTTTTCATGGCATATATATCATAGTTTAATAATATAATGGGTTAAATAAACTTTGTGGAATTTCTTGGAAAGTAATTATAATTTATTGACAACATTGTTTCTATGGCAAAATTTGGTAAGCATTCCACTTTTCCAAGCAAGGATTTTCATTTATAAACTTAAATTGCCTATACCTGCAAAGAAAGATGCAAAAAATGAAAAGAAAAGTGAAAGAAATATAACTTTTCTCTCATGTCAGAGAGATGTAAGGACTACTAAAATAGAAAAAGAATATTTCATCTATTTTCAGAGCTTTTATATTGAAAAATTTTGCTTGAGTATCTTTTTTTGTCACAGGAGAGATGGAAATTACTGTTATGTAAATGTGAATGGTGTTAATTAAACTTTTGCTTTGTTTTATTTTAAAGAAAACATAAAGAAAAAATAAATACATGGCTTAGTGGAAAGAATTCTGGACTTAGAATCCAGGAGACCTGGGTTCCTAATCTGCCTTTGACAGTTCTTTATTAAATGACTTGGGCAAGGACGATGAGGGCATAATAGAGGATCAGACTTAAGAGTTAGAAAAACCTGAGTACAAAAATGGCCTTAGATAATTAACAGCTGTGAAGTAGATTAGGAAACCAAGAGAGCATATGTTTAGATTGTTAAGAGTAATGTTTCACATGAAGAAGAAATCACATCAGGAAATTTATCATAAGTACCAAAGATTTGCCATTTATTACATGAAATAGCTCATGGGCTTAATTAAATATGACTAAGTAAGGCAGAATTATACATGATTAAGCAATGTTCTTCCCTTTCTAAAGTTTCAGGGGAGAGGAGGAGCAAGCAGGATTTGGGAAATAAGGAGAGGAACCTGGGAGAAATTGGGAGGAGCTGGGGAAAGCCCAGGGAGGGATCAAAGAGGTGCCAGGTGGAATCTATATGACTGACCTAGGCCCCATACTTGTCTAAAGATATGCTAAGCAAGATGGAGATAGGATGGACCAAACACCAAATTGGTCAAATTTTTTTGGAGGACAGATTAGGATCTTGATAAAGGACAAATGAGATTCTGATCAGCAAGGGTTCATATCCTATAAACTTCCTATTAATAAACTTCTCACTGTTAAACATTTTTTACCTTTTTTTAAATGATGGTCTAGACAATTTATTAAGGTAGTTGTCTGAAATTATTTGATCTTGGTAAGAAAAAAAAAGGACAATAGAAAGAAGTGGAAAGATTTCTGAAGGAAACAAATGGGAGATTTTAGAGGATTGTTGGGAGTAGCAGTGAAGAAAATGAGCCATTCCCATGAGGTGTTGATTATGTCAAGGATTATTTCAAACAAGTCATTGGAGTAAGATTGCAATATAAATTAAAGCTACAGATTTTCTGAACTTTCTACTGTAAATAAGGGCTGGAATAGGCTAGTTTGTTTTTTCCAAGGAGTCTGTAGCCTAGGCACAATTTGCACAGGCCTGGATGTAGCAACTGATATTCTTCTGACTGTGAAAATGACCATGTACAAAGTTTTGAAGAATTTAGTGCGTTAACTGGTTTATTCATTATGTCAAAGATGGTATTTATGCAAAGAACTCTAAATAGACCACTATGATTCCTCAAGGAGACAATGCAGAGTTAGGAAAGGAGATGTGAGATTCCATTGGAGAGGAAACATTTTTTTTTATTAAAGCTTTTTATTTGCAAAACATATGCATGGGAAATTTTTCAACATTGACCCTTGCAAAGCTTTCTGTTACAAATTTTTCCCTTCTTCCCCCTCTCCCCTCCCCTAGGTGGCAGGAAGTCTAATACATGTTAATTATGTTAAAATACTTGACAAATTGAATGTGTGTATACATATTTATACAGTTATCTTGTTGTAAAAGAAAAATCAGATCTACAAGAAAAAAATCTGAGAAGGGAAATACAATGCAAGCAAACATCAATTGAGAGTGTGAAAATGCTGTTGTGGTCCACACTCAGATCCCATAGGCCTCTCCCTGGGGGTATATGGCTTTCTTCATCACTGAACAACCGGACCTTGGTTTGAAACATCTCATTGTTGAAGAGAGCCATGTCCATCAGAATTGATCGTCATACAGTCTTGTTGTTGCTGTGTATAATGACCTCCTTGTTCTGTTCATTTAACTTATCATCAGTTCATACAAGTCTTTCCAGGCTTCTCTGAGATCATCCTGCTGGTCATTTCTTACAGATCAATAATATTTCATGACATTCATATACCATAGTTTATTCAGCCATTCTCCAATTGATGGGCATACATTCATTGAGAGGGAACATTTTTAATAGTATTTTATTTTTCCAAAATACATGCAAAGATAGTTTTCAATAGTCATCCTTGCAAAACTTCATGCTCCAAAATTTTCTCCCTCTCCCTTTCATTCCCCTCCTCAAGACAGCAAGCAATCCTATATAGGTTAAATATGTGCAATTCTTCTAATCATATTTCCATATTTGTCATGCTGTACAAGAAAAATCAGATCAAAATGGGAAAAAATATAAGAAAAAACACAAGCAAATAACAACAAAAGTGAAAATACTACCCTTTGATTCATATTCAATCTCCATAGATCTCTCTCTGGATGCAGACAGCATTTTCCATCCAAGTCCATTGAAACTGGCTTGAATCATCACACAGTATTGTTACTGTGTACAATGTTCTCTTAGTGCTGCTAACTTCACTTAGCATCAGTTCATGTAAGTCTTTCCAGACTTTTCTGAAATCATTCTATTCATCATTTCTTATAGAACAATAATATTCCATTACATTCATATACTGTAACTTATTCAGCCATTTCCCTACTGATGGGCATCCATTCAATTTCTAGAGAAACCATCTTTTTTTTTTTGAAAGTTGAGATCTACACTATTTGCAATGAGGATATTTGATTCTGAGTTTATGAGTCTTGCTCTTTTGTTTGCATGAAACCTACAATCTAATTGGGGAATATAACTAAAATAAAACATAAATAAATTGAACATGAAAGAAATCATATATAAATAGTTCAAGAACAACTTATTCATTAATATAAGCTCAAAGAACAAAAATATAATTTCCATTTGGTTGGATCAAGGAAGAATTCATAAAAAAGTTGGCTTTGAATCTTGGAGAATAGGTAAGATTTCAGTGTGACTTAAGCTGGGTGTGGGGGAATAATAGGGAAAAATGTCTCTAAAGGTAAGGTGATACTATATCACAGAGGGCCTTGAATACTGAAGAAAAAAAAATTGCATTTATTCAGTAGACTATAGTAAGTGATTGGGATTGAAAAATGATGAGCAAGCTGTTTTGTATTATGTTATTTTGTTTTGTTTTTGTCTAGAACTGTGATTTTTATTGGTGTAGAATTCTTGTGGTGAGAAAAATCTCTCTAAAAATGTAGATGGCAACTGTTCTAGCATAGTTCTTAGAGTGTTGTTTGAAGCATTGAGAAGTTAAGGATATGTCATCAACAGAGTGCAAACTTAAGTTTTTCTAATTCTGAGCCCAACTGTATCCCCATGCTGCTTTTCATAAAAGTATAGGAGAAAATTGTTCTAGCTGCAGTACAAATATTGATCATATGGATAAAAAACTGAATTTAGGTTGATACATTAGACTGGGAGCAATTTTCAGGTGTGTGGTAATGAGGCTGTGAATTTAGATGATAATAATGGGAATCAAAAGGAGAGGGCCAATGCAAATGAAATTATACAAGTAGAGGCTTTAAAATTTGACAAGTGATTGAGTTTTTAAGCCATTATGCAGCTGTTCCAATTCAAGAAAAAGAGGTGGCCAATACAGGTGCAGCAAGAACAACAAAGCACAAAAGAAAAAAAGCAAGTGATTTACCAGTTACCTGGTAGTTTTCAGTCCTTGAACCTGGTTTGCTTTTTACTTTAACCTGGAGTCAAGATTCTCCACAATGTAATGTTCTCCAATGTTTTTGCGCACCTTACAACTCCCATTCTATGTTCTAGTCCAACTGGAAAGCATCCTGTCCCATATACAATTCAAGATCTACATGTTTAGTGTCTCTGCTCTGTCTGTTCTCAACTCTGCCTTTCAAATTCTAACCACCTTTTAAGAATCAACTCGAATGCAGCTTTCTCAATGAAGTCTTCCTTATTCCAACCAGTTGAGGAGGGATAAAAAGCTTTTTTTTTCTTTTTTAGTCCCAGCAAGTACTTTATTATTTTTAAAAAAGGATTTTATTCCCCCCCAATTATATGTCAAGAAAAATTTTAGCATTCATTTTACAAGATTTTGAGTTCTAATTTTTTTCTCCTTCCTTCTCCCCTCTTCTGAAGATGGTAGGTAGTTTGATATAATTTATATATTATAGTTGTGAAAGAAGAAACAAATCAAAAGAAAAAACACAAGAAGTATTAAAGTAAGTGAGATAAATATGCTTTGATCTGAATTCCAAGTTCATCAGTTCTTTATCTAGTTATGGATTGCATTTTCTTTTGTGAGTCATTTGTACCTGTCTTGGATCATTGTGTTGCTAAGAAGACCTGGATCAGTCATAAATGATCATCACACATTGTTATAAATACTCTACAATGTTTTCCTGGTTCTGCTAATTTCACTCTGCATTGGTTAATACAAGATTTTCTAGGTTTTTCTAAAATCTGCTATTCACCATTTTTTGTTGTACAATAACAATCCATTATATTCATATACCAAAGCTTGTTCAGTTATCCTTCAACTGCTGAGCATATATATCAGAGATATTTGCTGTAAAAATTGTTTCTCAACTTTCTGTTTTCCTTTAAATCTACATTGCATTGCTTTCATTTGTTCAAAAGCTGTGAACTTAATATAATCAAAATTACCTCTATGTTGCTTTGTAATGCTCTTTATCTCTTGTTTGATGATGAATTTTTTACCTTCCCATAGGTCTGACAGATAGGCTAATCCTTGTTCCTCTAATTTGTTTCTAATGGTTTTACCCTTTATTCTAAATCATTCCTCCATATTGAATTTATTTTTGGATATAGTGTGATATGTTGTTCTATACTTAGTACTACACTTAGGTCCTATTGTTTTCCAGTTTTCCCAGAAATCTTTCTTAAATAGTGAGTTCTTACCCCAAAGGTTATGGTCAGTTCCCGAAGTGGAGCCAAGATGATTGAGTAAAGTCAGGAAGCTGCTCCAGCTCTCCCAGTTTTTCTCAAAAAACACATGAAACCAACCCTCTGAACAGTCTGATGGAATGATATCACCCTCCAGCTCAAGATAGACTGAAAAACTTCAATAACAGTCAGTCCCACTGGGGTGAAAAGGGTGCTCAGCCCTACTCAGATTGACTCTGGGAAAGCCAGTGAAAGGATCTTAATCATAGCAAATCAGCAACTATGACTCTCAGTCCTGACTCAGTAGAGGAGCAAATCAGTGAGACAGCTTACAGTACCAGCTCAGAAGGCAAACTCTGGGAAACCAAGCTGTTTCCTGAACAGAGGAGGCAAACGTACCTCCTGCAAACACAAGGGGTCCCTGTGCTCAAAGCCAAGGTTCAGAGCTACACAGGAAGCTTGGGAAAGTGTCACTTTTACACAAAGAGCAGAGCTCCATCTTAAAAGCAGAGACTAGGGTGTTTGGGTTTATCAAACACTGGATTACTACAGACTTTGACAACTATGTCTTTTGTCTAAACACTGATCCATATTCTGTTTCTTAGCTAGTACCAGATATTTTTGATGATTATTGCTTTATATTATAATTTGAGATCCTATATTGCCAGGCTATTCTTTTATTTTCATTAATTTCCTTGATATTATTGATCTTTTTTCTTCCAGATAAATATTGTTTTATTTGTTCTATTTTCTTATTCTTTCAAATAATCATTTGGTAGTTTTGTTGGTATGATACTGAATAAGTAAATTAGACAGAATCGTTTTTTTATTATTATATTGGCTCAGTCTACCCATGAGCAACTGATATTTTTTCTAATTGTTTAGATTTAACTTTATTTGTGTGAAGAGTGTTTTGTAATTGTTTTCATGTAATTCCTAGATTTGTCTTGTAAGGTAGAGTACAAAGTATTTTATATTGTTTACAGTTATTTTAAATGGAATTTTTCTTTATATCTCTTGCTTCTTAGCTTTGTTGGTCATATTAAAAATTTTGGAGATTTGTGTAAGTTTATCTTACATCCTGAAACTCTGCTAAAGTTGTTAATTATTTTAAGTTGATGATTTAGGGTTAAGCATACTATCATATAATCTACAATTAGTGACAATTTTGCTTCCTCATTTCCTATTCTAATTCCTGCAATTTCTTTTTTTTTTCTCTTATTGCTAAAGCTAACATTTTTGGTACTGTATTGAATGATATTGTTGATAATGGGCATCTTTGCTTCATCCCTGATTTTATTGAGAATTATTCTAGCTTATGCCCATTATATAAAATGCTTACAGATGATTTTATATAGATGCAACTTATCATTTTAAGGAAAACTCCCTTTATTTTTATGTTCTTTAGTGTTTTTAATAGGAATGGATACTGTATTTTTTCAAAAGCTTTTTCAGTATCTATTGAGAAAACCATATGATTTCTATTTGTTTTGTTATTGACATGGTCAATTATGTTGATAGTTTTCCTAATATTTAATTCACCTGCACTGCTGGTATAAATTCTACCTGGTCATAGTGAATTATCTTTGCAATAAATTGCTATATTTGCCTTATTAGTCTTTCAATGTTGCTACTGCCAGGCCTTATGTAACCCTGATTGTGAATACCTGATATTTGAATTGTTTCTTTTTGGCCATTTATAGTATTTTTAACTTGACCTGATAGTTCTGGAATTTGCCTATTGTATTCCTTGGAGTTTTTATTTGGATATATCTTTTCTGAGGTGCTTGGTAGATTTTTTTCAATGTCAATTTTGTATCCTGGATCCAAGGCATCAGAATAATTTTCTTGGATAATTTCTTAGAAGATGCTATCAGATCCTTTTTTTTTTTGGTTGTTGTTGTTATGGTTTTCAGGTAGTCCAACAATTCTGATATTGTCTATCTTGGATCTACTTTCTAAATCATTTGTTTTTCCCATGAATTATTTTTTCCATTTTTTCATTCTTTTGAATTTTTTTTTTTGATTCTTGATGTCTTATAGATTCATTAGCTTCCATTTGCCCAATTCTAACTTTAAAGGTATTGTTTTCCTTAATTAGGTTTTGTATTTTCTTTTCCATTTGGTCAATTGTACCCTTTAAGGAGTTGTTTTCTTCTGTGGATTTTTGTATTTCCTTTTCCTTTTGGTCAGTTCTAGTTTTTAATCAGTTTTCAAAGTTAATTTTTTTCCATAATTCTCTTACATCACTCTCATCCCCCTGCTCCAACATTTCTTCTACCCCTTTTACGTGAATTTAAAGCTCCCTTTTGAGCTTTCCCATGAATTCTTTCTACCCTTGGAACCATTTCCCTTTTTTGAGGGGGTGGGTGTGAAGTTTATCCATAGGTGTTTTTATATTATCCTATTCTGAGTTTGTATCTTGATCTTTTCTGTCATCATAATAGCTTTCTACTGTTAGATTTCTTATTGTTATTGTTTTTTGATCTTTCTCACTATCATTTTTCCTTCTTCTTTTGGTCTTTTTTCCCCTTTTATCTGATGCCTCACTGATATTCTCTTCAGGCCCTGGGGAATCCTGGTATCTGGTGCCACCTGAGGGAGGGGTTGTGAAAGGTGACTGGTGCTCCTGGAGGCTGTAGGAATCTGGCAGCTTACCCAGAGCTGTGCTGGGGTCCTAGTGGTGGTGACTAGCATGTGCTAAGGATAGGTGGGGTGTTTCTCTGTTTCCCTGGTGTTACACTGAGCCATGTGGAGGTCTGGCCACTGGATGACTAAATGCCTGGGATTTTGCTAGAGCTGGAGTCTGCAGGCTTCCCTGATTTTACAAAAGCATTTGGGGGATCATGGTGTGTGTGTTCACCTCTTCTACCATCCTGGGGCTCAGGGTGGTATTTTACTGCTGCTATTTTACTAAGGTGGGATTTGCTGCTGAGGAGTTGGGGAGCTTCCATTCTTGGACTACAGCACCAACCCCTTATTTGAATGAGAGGAATCCCTCCTGTTGATTCTTTAAGTTTTGTGGGGTAGGACTTTTGTGAGGATTGTGTCACCCTGTCTCTTTGCTAGTTCCACTGCTCCAGGAACTGTCTTGGGATAGTATTTTATTGTTCTCTGGAGGTGAACATGAGAGAGTTACAGTAATTCACTGCTTACTCCGCTATCTTGGCTCCTGCAAGTCTAGAAAACTGCTTTTTCTCCTCTGACTCTATAGAAGACTTTGCTAACTTAGGAAAAAAGTAGGGGGGGGGTTTGCTTGCCAAAATACTGTACCAAAATTATTTAGAGACAGTATGTATGTATACATGTGTGTATCTTTCTGATTGTGCTACTGATAGATTCAAACAAAGCATAAAAGAGAGCTAAGAGTGGAGAAGATCATGTCCTTTCTTTTTTCACTTAGCTTTTCTGCTAAATTGTACTCATTTGCATCCCAAATAGGGAAGATCTTGGGAATTAAGTAGGCTTTGTAGTTCAGTATCCAAATAGTTCTTGTGGTGTGTAATAGAATGGAATTATTTATTTAATTTAAAAAGGCAAGATATCTCCAGTTTTTACTAAACACTGGCTAAACATTGGGGAGACATTTCTTTATGATATGATTCCTCCAAATTATTGTATAAAATATCACTGTTAAGGGCCTGACATACAAGATATATGGACTACTCAACAAAAATAAGTGACATTTTTCTTGATAAGTGGTTAGTGGATATAAACAAGCAGTTCTTAGAAACAAAAACAAGTAAAAAGCAAAACAAAATAGAACAAATAAACCAAAGGACAGTAAACCATTGTGAATAATCTAAAAAATGCCACACGTCATTAATAATAAGAGAAATACACAGCAAAAGAAAGATAACAAAAGGTGGAAATAGTCAGTGTGGGGTTTACTGGGGAAAAACAAGTACACTAACTCATTGTTGGTGAAACTTTGAATAGCTCTTCTTTTCTGGAGCAATTTGGAATTATTAGAAGATCATGGTGGCTAAAATATCCATATTTTGACCCAAAGATTATAATTCAAGGAAATGCTAAGCCAATTGTCAATTACATTAGGAAACTATTGTTTATAAGAAACAATGCATATGATAAATGCAGAATGGCATGAAAATACATACATGAACTAATGATACAAAGTAACTTAGACATAATCAAGAAAACTATACACAATGAGTATACCATCATAGATAATTGAACCTAATGTCAAAGTTGAATGCCCAAGTTTTACTCCACTGAAAGCATATGAAACTATTTAATCCTATTGTTTTGCAGGAAAGGACTCTTGACTATAGAACAACGCATTCAAGGTAATCCTTTTTTTCCCTGTTTGTTAGTCTGCTCAGCTTTATTTCCTTTCTAGTTTTTAAATGCTTCATTGTTGGTTAGTTGTGTCCATCACATCTGATTCTGGGACACCATTTGAGATTTTCTTGACAGATACTAGAATAGTTTGCCATTTTTTTCCTCCAGCTCATTTTACCAATGAGGAAACTAAGGCAAAGAGGATTAAGTGACTTGCTGAGAGAAACACAAGGAAGTACCTGAGATCAGATTTATCTCATTTCCATATTTTCCATATGTGCCATTAACATGTTATCCTTTGTTATGAATATTTTCTGTAGATGTGCCCTTTCATGCTAGTGTAGAAACTGTATCCAAAGAAATGTAACCAGGAAAAAATGGTAGGACTTTTTTTTTTATCATTTCCTTTAATAAGCTGTTTGATTTTAAGGTCTTCAGTTTGAATTTATGTATCAACTATTTGGCAAAAATACATACATTTCCAAAGTTTGCGAATCATAGGTTTGAATGGGTGATGGCTAACAAATTACCTTGAACCAAATGGTAGCATTTCCAGAAGCCAATAAGTGAAAGAACCTACCTTGATACTGTTTTACTAACCTCATAACATATATCAAATATTAAAATGTCTTTAATTAATAATAATAGTTAAAGCATTTATATAGTACTTCAAGGTTTGCAAAGCATCTTATAGCATATTAGATATATTTTTATATACTGATTTTCTACGTGGTGCTGAAATAAAATCTATCTGTCTGTCTATCTATCTATCTATCTATCAATTTCTTTTTGACTATAAAACTCATTAAGACAGCGAGCAAGTTTTGTTTACTTTTACATCTCCAGATCTAAGTCAGTGTTTATCATTCTACTTTCCTAATATAGTAGAATAGTAGTTTCCTGATGCAACTCTTCTTCCCTTTACACAACTGTCTTCCCACACAAAAGTATATACAATTTCCTTTGGCCCCAGTTTCTCTAGCAGTTTCCCTAGTGAAGCTTCCTTCTTTCTGTGAAATCTGAATGGCCTTAATGTCTCTTAAGTAGTTTCCTGACTTCTGACCAATAAATTGTAGAAATCATAAGGTTCTTGGCCTCCCAACCTTAGTGGATGCTGCAGTCCTTATAAATCATTATATCCTGGTGACTGACTTACCAGACTTATCAAGATAGAGATAAGGTGGGTGGGCCACAACCAGAGAATCTATATGCTTCTGTATTCTTGATGTAAATCCTTTCTGTGTTAGAGAAAAGGAAGCTTCCTTCTTAAATTTTCAGTGACTTTCAAGTGCCTCATTTCCTCTTAACATTACATTTAAACTAAGAGGGTGCTGGCTTCAGAGTTCTGCCTACCACATGAAATAAATGTACATCACATTGAATTAACTCTCTTTTTTCCTCCAAACCAACATTTTTGTATTCCAGGGCATCATTTCTCTTCCACAGCTGATAGTCTGGGTGTCTTCTAACTTGATTGTTCACTTGGCTACTCTCAAGGTCATACTCAAAAATGCATAGAACATAAACATGGACAGAGCCAAAACTGAAGCCACATTGATTTTATCCCAATAGGAGAAATTTAGAGAAATTTAGCTTTTGTACAAATAAACTTCTTTCTCTGCCTTTTTCCATCATCCAGGGGTGATGACAGCAGTTGCAAAAACTTTCTGTAACATGCTTCCTCTGTCTTTGAACCAGAGAAACCTGGTATCTTAGAAAGAGCTCATTCCACTTGAGCAGGACCTTAACTGACTGTTGCCATACCATCCTTCCAAGTTGTAAATCCATCTTCAACCATTCCCAGGTTTCTCATGTTTCTCCTTTTTACAAATCTGTCACAATGTTTTCAGTTATTCTTCACCATGTATTTATGGCATTTCTCTTATTTTTCTTGCTCATAAGTGTCTAATTTCATTTTACAGTTGCAAAGGGGGATTCTAGGAAGATGGTGGAGTAGCTTAGAAAATCCCATGGTCTCCAGATTTTCCTCACAAACAAAACAAAAGTGAGTCTTAGGGCAAACATAGAAAAGTGAAAAACAAATAAGACTTGGGGCAAAACAGGGGTCCTCCTGGTAAACCCAAGAAGACTGGAAGAAAGATCCCAAGATGGAGGTTTAACCTATGAAGTGTAAACATCTCCAGGTTTTCTGCAGAAATAGCAAGCAGGGAGCCCTGGGACTAGGTAGGTAGCCTTAGGTGGAACCACCTGAATTTTCATATCCCTGACAGCATGGGGAACCTAGGGTTTGAATCTGAGAAGACTGAGAGAATCTTGGCTGAATAGCAAACCATGCCCAGTTGTGTTGCAGAGATGGCCTTGGGTGAGAAGGAACTAGCATATACCAAGTGAGGGCAGAAGCAATGGGACTGGGAAGCTGCTGGCTGCTGGTCCTTGCAGGAGGGTGGAGTTTTTGGTTTGAAGTTTCAAGTCAGAGGGGAGAGCTGAAGTGAACTTGCTTACCCCAGAATTAAAGGGCTTACACTAATAAGTTCTCATTTTTAAAAAAATGAGCAATGCAAGAATAGAGAATTACTATGGGAAAAGGGAAGACTATCAACTAATTCTATCATATCATGTTTATCATGTCATAACCCTAACTTCTTCAGCTGTAAAATGAGAATAATAATGACTTTAGTCTTTACCTCATAGGATTTTGGGGAAGATTAATGATGATACTATGTATGGAAAGTTCTGTGAGCATGATAAAGTATAACATGTTACTATTCAATCAATCTATCAATAAACAGTATGTATCAGACAGTGTGTAAAACACCAGGGGTAAAATTATGATTAAAAAAAATAATATCCCCTCAAGGAATTTATAATCTAATGGGAGATCCAATAGGAATAAAAAAGATAATGTATGCAAAAAACTTTACAGATATTAAAGCAGTTTGCAAATGCTAATTCTTTTATTCACATTAATATTTGAATTGGGATTTGAATTATTAGAAAATAATTTGAAGCAAGTACAAGGATAAATTAGTTATTCTAATTATATGATATTTAGCCTGGAAGATATTGTTTGAAGGCATAACTGTTGTCTTATTAATTTAATTTAATTTTTCCTTGTCCATAAGGCATTGTCATAATAATCTGATCTAGATCAGAAATAAGATTTAGTTGAAAGATTTTCTGGAAGGAACAAATGAGAGTTCTTAACAACTTGGGGAGATTTTTTTAGCAAGGCTGGAAGTTGGTCATTATGGCTAAGGTGTTGATTAAATTAAGAATGGTCTTGAATTTAAGTAACTGAAGGACTGTGATATAAATTAAAACTACGGATTTCTGTCAATGTGAGAATGTCAGTAGTAGTTGTAATAGGCCAGTATGGCATTTCTAAGGGGACTTTGGCATAGACACAATAGTCATAGATTTTGCCTTCACTCCTGATTTCCTGCTGAAAGTGCAAAGGATCATGTACAAAGTTTTGAAAGCTGTGTATTTACTGACTAGTCCAAAGATAGAATGCATGAAATGAACCTTATATTGCCCATTATAATTCTTCAGAGGGTCTACACAGAATCTGGAGAGAAGATGAGATTCTACTGGAGATGAACCATATTCTTTAAAAGATAAGATCTATATTCTGCCTTGTGAGATCATTTGTAACAGTGTTTATGGATTCTGCTTCATTTATTTGCATGGAACCTATACCCAAATCCAGAAATACTACTGATGGACAAATAAATGTAATATAAAAGATATTGTGAGAAGTACTTAAGATAAAGCATAATACATGATGAAGGAAAGAAAATTTAATTTTAAATTGCTTGCATCAAGGAAAACTTCAAAACCAAGCTGGTTTTGGATCTCAATCTTAAGGGATAGGTAGGATTTCAGGAAGAAGAATTGGGGGGTGGGAGTTGGGAAGAAAAGTCTTTAATAACAATTTATGGCATAGAAGGCCTTGAATGCCAGGCCAAAAAAAACCCCTAAAACAAATTTGTACTTTATTGAGTAGACCATAGGAAACTGTTGAAGTGTTTGGGGCTGAGAAATATCAACAGATATATTTGGGGTTTTTTTTGGCCAGTCCCATGATATCATTGTATAGGGAACTCATGGTTGAGGAAATTTGCTCTACCAACAGAAAGTGGCAGCTGATCTGTAACTTATACTGAATAGAGTGTTGTCTGGAGCACGAAGTTAAATATGTGTCAATGATGGAAAGCAAACCCAAGTTTTCCTAATTCATTAGTAAAGACTAACTTTTGTATCACATGCTGCTTTTCACAATAGAGTGTAATGAAAATTCATCTAGGTGCAGTATGAAGTATTAATCAAATGTATAATAGCTTGGATGCAGCAGACTTATTATGTTGGATGCAAATGAAATTTGTCAGGTCTCTAGCAGCAAGATTCTAAACTATACTGATAACAAAAGGAAAAAAAAAGGAGAGGGCCAATTCACAAAATGTTACAGGAGTGGAATCTTAAGGACTTTCAGCTGATTGCATATATGTGTTGTATAGCTGTTCCAATTTAAGGAAAGGAGGTGACCAACACTTAGGCATGACAACAACAATGAAAAACAGAACTAGAAAGAAAGGCAAAGAAATTGCCTTGGCAGTGTTAAGTTGTTGAGTGTAGTTTCTTCTTTGCATTCATCTGACATTGAGACTTGTCAATGTAATGCTGTCTTACTTTTTGGATATTTCACACTAGTCTTACTCTGTTCTAGCCTAACTAGAATATTTCTTGTCCTGTATACATAAACCATGGATCTATATCCTCACCATCTGCACATGCTGTTTTTCACTTTCTCTTTGAGATCATATCCACTTTTTAAGCCTTAGATCAAATGTAGTTTCCTCATTGAAGATTTTCCTATTCCAACAAGTTGGAGAGAGGCTTTTCCTTCTAATAGAACACATTGCTAAGTTAATGAGAATTTTTACTTGCCACAATGCTGTCACAAAATCACAGTAAATATGAAAATGTCTGTTTGTGTGTATGAATATATCCATTTATATGGGTAATATGAAATCAAAACATAAATAAGAACCAATGGTTGCAAAATAATGTCCTTTTTTTCTTTCACTTGGTTTTATTTAGTTTTGGAACTTATTTGAATTCATTTGCATGCCAAGATAAGGAAAATGTTGAAGATGAAGTGGGCTTTATAGCCACATGATTCTTGTAGTGTGTGATAGAATGAAACTACTAATACATTTAAGACAGCACTATAAGAGGAAAAAAAGACCTATTACAATACAGGGAAAGAAGGGAGGGGGATAAGCATTGTCTGAAGCTTGATCTCATTTTTGACTCTAAGAAGGAATAACAATCATTCAGATGGTATGGAAATTTATCCAACCCTATAAAGAAGTAGGAGGAGAAAGAGGAAAGAAAAAGAAGGGGCAGGATATAGAAGAAAACAGAAACATTAGGGGAAAAGGTAAGAGAAGAAGGAAAGGGCTAACAGAAGATAGGGTAGTGGATGAGGTGGTTTAAAAAAAACACTACTGGGGACAGGCTGAAAACAAAGAACAAAAGTATATAGAGGGGAGAAAACAGGATGAAGGGAAATACAGAGCTGGTAATCATAACTGTTAATGTGAATAAAATGAACTTTCCCATAAAAGGCAAGTGAATAGCAGAATGGATTAAAAAACAGAATCCTACAATATGTTGTTTACAAGAAACACACTTGACACAGAGAGAGACATATACAGAGTAAAGATAAAAGGCTGGAACAGGATCTATTATGCTTCAGTTGAACTAAAAAAAGCAGGGGTAGGAATTCTGATCTCATATAAAGTAAAAGTAAAAATAGATCTTATTAAAAAAAGATAAGAAGGGAAAGAATATTTTGATAAAGGGTACCATAAATAATGAAGTAGTAATGATACTAAATGGGTATACACCAAGTAGTAAAGCAGCCAAATTCCTAGAAATTTTAAGCCAGTTATAGGAAGAAACAGACAGCCAAACTATACTAGTGGGGGACCTCAAACTTACCCTCTCAGAACCAGACAAATCTAACCACAAAATAGACAAGAAAGAAACTAGAGAGGTTAATATAATCTTAGAAAACCTATATATGATAGAATTCTGGAAAAAACTGAATAGGGACAGAAAGGAATAAACCTTTTTTCTTAGCAATACATGGAACTTACAGGAAAATTGACCATTAGAACATAAAAGCCTCATAATTAAATGTAGAAAAGCAGAAATAGTAAATGCTTTATTTTGCAGGCCACAGTTCAATAAAAATCATATTCAATAAAAGATCAGGGAAAGATAGACTAAAACCGATTGGAAATTAAATAACTAATACTAAAAATGAATGAATCAAATCACAGAGACTATCCACAATTTCATCCAAGAGAATGACAATAATGACACAACATACCAAAACCTATGGGATGCAGCCAAAGCAGTTCTTAGGAGAAATTTTATATTTCAAAATAGCTACATGAATAAAATAAAGAGGAGATTAATGAATTCAGCATACAACTAAAAAAGCTAGAAAAAGAACAAATTAAAAATCCCCAATTGAATATCAAATTAGAAATTCTGAAACAAAGGAGAGATTAATAAATTGAAACTAAGAAAGCTACTAAATTAATAAATAAAATTGAGTTAGTTTTAAAAAAAACCAACAAACCTTTTTCTAGTTTGATTAGGAAGAAGAAAGAAGGCAAAAACTGCTGGGAAAATTGGAAACTAGTGTGGAAGAAATTAGGGCTTGACCCATACCTAACACCACATACCAAGATAAGATCTAAATGGGTTCATGATCTAGATATAAAGAGGGACTTTGTAAGCAAGTTAGAGGAATGTAATATAGTTTATCTCTCAGACCTGTGGAGATGGAATAAATTTATGTCCAAAGAAGACCTGGAACTCCTAATTGAACACCAGATGGATAATTTTGATTATATTACGTTAAAAAGTTTCTGTACAAACAAAGCAAATGCAGACAAGATTAGGAGGGAAGTATCAAATTGGGAAATCATCTTTACATTTAATGGTTCGGATAAAGGCCTCATTTGTAAAATATATAGAGAATTGTCTCATATATATAAGAATTCAAGCCACTCTTCAATAGATAAGTGGTCAAGAGATATGAACAGACAATTTTCAGATGATGAAATTAAAACCATCACTACTCATATGAAAAGTTTCTCCAAATCACTATTGATCAGAGAAATGCAAATTAAGACAACTCTGAGGTACCACTACACACCTGTCAGATTGGCTAAAATGACAGGAAAAGATAACGATGAATGTTGGAGGGGATGTGGGAAAACTGGGACACTAATACATTGTTGGTGGAACTGTGAACAGATCCAACCATTCTGGAGAGCAATTTGGAGCTATGCTCAAAAAGTTGTCAAACTGTGCATACCCTTTGACCCAGCAGTATTTCTACTGGGCCTATATCCCAAAGAGATCTTAGAGGAGGGAAAGGGACCCATCTGTGCAAGAATGTTTGTGGCAGCCCTTTTTGTAGTGGCTAGAAACTGGAAACTGAAGGGATGCCCATCAATTGGAGAGTGGCTGAATACATTGTTGGTGGAACTGTGAACGGATCCAACCATTCTGGAGAGCAATTTGGAGCTATGCTCAAAAAGTTGTCAAACTGTGCATACCCTTTGACCCAGCAGTGTTTCTACTGGGCCTATATCCCAAAGAGATCTTAGAGGAGGGAAAGGGACCCATCTGTGCAAGAATGTTTGTGGCAGCCCTTTTTGTAGTGGCTAGAAACTGGAAACTGAAGGGATGCCCATCAATTGGAGAGTGGCTGAATAAATTATGGTATATGAATGTTATGGAATATTATTGCTCTGTAAGAAACGAACAGCAGGATGATTTCAGAGAGGCTTGGAGGGACTTGCATGAACTGATGCTGAGTGAAACGAGCAGAACCAGGAGATCATCATACACAAGCAACAACAGTATTACATGATGATCAATTCTAATGGACATGGCTCTCTGCAACAAAGAATTGTCTCAAACCAGTTCCAATTGTTCACTGAAGAAAACCATATACACCCAGAGAAAGGGAAATGAAATATGGACCACAGCGTAACATTTTCATGATCTCTAATGACACTTGCTTGCATTGTGTTGCCTTTCTCTGATTCTTTTTTTTTCTTGTAGATAGGATTTTTCTTGCATAACTTCTCAAGCATTTCAACATTATTAACATGTAGTGGACTTCCAGCCATCTAGGGGAGGGGAGGGGATTGGGGGTAAAATTTGTAATGGAAAGCTTTGTAAAGATCAATGTTGGGGAGCTACCCATACATATGTTATACAAATAAAAAGCTTTAATAAAAAAAAGGAAAAAGAAAGAAAAAAAAACCAAATCACACAAACATCAAAAATGAAAAGAGTAAACTTACCACCAATGACAAAGAAATTAAAGCAATAATTAGGAGCTATTTTGTCCAACTGTTTGACAATCTAACTGAAATGGATGAATATTTACAAAAAATGTAAATTGTCCATTTTTTTATTAAAGCTTTTTATTTGTATAACATATGTATGGGTAGTTCCCCAACATTGATCTTTACAAAGCTTTCCATTACAAATTTTACCCCCAATCCCCTCCCCTCCCCTAGATGGCAGGAAGTCCACTACATGTTAATAATGTTGAAATACTTGACAAGTT